>JAGDQP010041419.1:0-16912 GCA_022664845.1 Lepisma saccharinum | reverse complement strand
TGCAGTCAGGAGAAACACATTTGAAACATGTAATTGTGAGGCTATATATTACAAGTACTTTATTTTCAAAAGAAATCTATCCTTAAAGTTTAAAAAAAATAATGTTAACATAATTGTATCAACCTAAGATATATTTTGTTAATTAAGTTACACTACACGTTTTTGACAGTTTGATTACTAACTGTAACTGGTTGCTTTTACCAACATTTCAAAATAATTGTCTTAGATTAAGTTAATTCTAGATATATAACGGAAGATAAGTTCATTATTATTTCCATAAGACTTGGTTTACACATGAATATGTTAAATATACCTTACTTGCTCCTTGCAACTAGTATGCAGTCATTCGATGTTGTATTACATAATCTGCACGATGTTAATGAATCATATAGTAATTTGAAGCTTCACTACATGAACTACCGTTGGGACTACCTTCTGTAACATTACAAGGTTTTCGAAAATGTTTCGAAATTGTGAAATCACTGTACAACTACATAGCAGGTTTTGCTAGATTAAGGTATAAGTCCTCAAAGTTTGAAATTAATACAAAATCATTAGGTTGAATGAGTCCTTCAAGTGGCCCACCTTTGGATCACCTACCTTATTGCTTTATGAGTGAACATACAAAATGGTCGTATTTTGCTAGAAAATTACTTGATTCGCAACACTGCATCTTGGCCATAACTAACTTAACAAATGTTTCACTTTTATCTCACCTGTTGCAGCCTTAACCATTGGGTATGCAATATGCTCCTCCTTTTCATAGTATTCCTCGTTTTCATAGAGAGCACACTTCCAGCGACCCAACTCATCTGTGGAATAGTTCAGGAATGTGATACCACACTGTCCATTTTCCAAGCCAGAACCATATTGTCTTATACCAGTGGTACCAACTCCATCTACCATGTTATATGCTGTTCCATTGGGGTGCTCAAACCTGCAGTACTTTAATTGTGCTCTCTTCCTTAGAGTGCAAAGAATAGTCAAATCTTTACCAGAATTATCAACTTCTATCTCCACAGGGTCATCTAAAAATAGGAAAACGTTCAAGGATTATATGGCATGTGTAGATGTCAAACTTTATTACACTAAATGCAACACAAACTATTTCAGCGTAGATGTTATTACCTTTTTCACAATAAACCTTGTGTTGGTAAATGTTGAAATTAACACAGACAAATTGACAGCCGCCGCGACCAGGACTCGAACCCGGATCTCCGAGTTGCCGGCTAGGTATGCTATCAATTACACCACAACTAGCCGTGGTGATGAAATTGGTAGCATACCTAGCCGGCAACTGGGAGATCCAGGTTCGAGTCCCGGTCGCGGTGGCTGTCAATATTTCAGCGTAGTTTGACATTTAAGTATTCAATTGTTACTTGTACTTAGAGCTTGCCACTTGTCGATACTGCATACATAATTTCGGCTGACTAATTTACAGAGGAGTAGAACATTATTAGTGGTCGGAGGTAAGTTTGAACCTATTATCTCGTTCGATAGAAGTACAAAGACTTTATTCCTGGTTGGAATGATATTCGGGATCAACGACAGAAGATGAAATCCTCACGCACTGAGAAATATTCCCACCAATCATTTCCCCCCCTACGACAAATTGAATACTAGTTTCTGTTTAAAGAATATTATTTCCGAAATAATGTTCCAGAGCAAATGAAACGTTAAATTAAATATTATTAAGACATAGGTGGAGAAAATTATTTCCCAATCTGAATGAAATTAACCAGGTTTTAATGAAATATTACATTCAGGCGAGTATGCTCGTTTGGCTGTTTACTGAAACCTTAAATTTTAGGATCGAGTCTCGAGTTTAAAGAGCCTTTTACAGGCGAGCTTTTCTTTATGTACTGTTATTCAGATTAGAAATAACTTCATGTATAACTGCAGTCATGAAATTTAACTGTAGCCAGTAGATCCCTTGGATATGTAATGATTATAATTTAGATATAACCTAGCCATTTAGAGGTTTCTTTTCTTTCTTCTGCTCCTTTCTTTTTATTCTGTTTGAAAGATTTGAATGATTATATTGTTTGCATTTGCCGGAGGACGAAAAATCAAATGTAAATACAGACACACTAAAGTGCTTCTTTATTAAATTAATTTAAGTTACTTTCCTTGCTAATTTAAAGGATGTAATTCAGCATTGCTCAAAGAAACATTTCTAATGTTTTTTCATTGACTATTCACATTTTATATCACTTCTTTAAAGATTGCAATTCCAAATATTTAAGTTTTGAAGTCGTACTAAGAAAAAGAATTAAGATTACTTTGTAATATATTTTAAGAAATTGCAAACCAATATACGAACCATAGAAATGTATCCTATCTTCGATTGTAGCTACTTCTTCCGTCTTAATGCTTAAACCCACAAAGGCGTCAATGACATATTCTCCAGCAACAGCATCTGACGCGGCAATGTCCACAGAACATTGATCATTTACCACTTGTCTTATAACTTCAGTGCCATTTTGTAAACGGATCCGACAGTAAAGACTATCATTATTCGTCACATTGATAGTGATTTTATTATCCTGACCTGCCAGATGCACATCGGAATCAAAGAATGGAGAAGAGAACCCTGAAAGTAAAATAAGAGTTCGAAGTTATGAAAATAAGAAAAGTACCGTAATTCAAAAGGTTTAGGCCGACTTTTCATGCACATGTTAGCTTCATGTTTGGCTTGGGATTTGGCCGAATAGCCCATTGAGACACATGTGAAGTATTTCTCTTGGCTACTCATTGTAATTGCAAGTAAAGTAAGCGACTAGCGCGTAGATGAAAAGTCGGCTTGCGATTACCTTTTCATATACGCACTAGCTGCGTGCTTTGTTTGCAGTTTGAATGAATAATCAATAGCAACAAGTCTCCACTTATTATTGTTGGCTATAAAATCAAATCGTATATCAAGCCTGCTGTAACAGGTTTATATTTATATTTTTAACTTTTGCATATAACCTGAACATTATTTGTATCCTTTGTGCTCTTAACTAATACAATTAAATATAAATAAAATAGCTCACATGGTGAAAACAAAAGGAAAAATTAGTTAAACTGAAATTTCGTACCATTTTGGATTAAATCTAAAATGAACAGTGAGTCTGGCGTTAAATGAAATCGAGCGTTCCAGCATCGTTATGTATAGCTTAATAGCAAGGGAGGCACTCACCGCTTATCTTAAACCTAAGTGGATGAACTCTTTATAGAGTTAATTTGGAATTATTTGGGGAACTAGTCATGTCTGGTTAGGCATATATGAAACCTTTTGTTTTTTGTAGAGCAATAGGAAAACGTTGCCACGAGTAAGTTTGGGTTTATTTATTGAATTACTTAAAGACGTACTGGTTGAAATGGTAGAATCCAATCTCATATCAAAAAATCAATGATCTACACCATCTCTAGCAATGTATCCAGAAAATCTGCATATGCCGTTGAACTCGATATTTTACGCAGCGACCGAAACAAGGAATTAAAATCAAGCTATTTGTTTTGTGTGTCCTACAAAATGGCTGTCAGATGTACATGTTGTAGGATGCAAAATCCTTAATTTCAATGTCTCTATCTCGTAAACAAATAAAGAGAGGTGAAAAATAACTTCATATTTGAATTTCTGGGAATGTGCTAGCTTGAAACGATATGTCACATGACACCTTTTATGAAATATTTTCTCTACCTTAATCCAAAATGGCAACTTTCAAGATGGCCGCCATGACGCCCATACATCCATCAGGTAGATTTCCACCTACATTAGTGGTATATTGCATTTGGTCTTGTTCCCTGAAGGGCCATTTATACTTAGTTCATGAGATTCGCAAGAGATGGCTTTAGTAATTTAAAAAGGCGGGAGTGCGAAACAATCTAGGGGCGCAAAGGGACTTCATTACACTGAGATAACAGCCGCAGCGTAACAAAACCAATTTCAAATAGATTCCAAGTTAACTATCTTGCTCGCATAGCTGGATATTCCAACAAACTTGAAGTAGGTTTGCTATAACAACCAGCTACGATGGTATTCAAACAAGCAACTTATGTTGTTCCAACAAGTTTCTTTCATGCTTGTTCTTTAAGTTCAACACAATATCAAGTATGAGACAAGTTCAAAGCAAGTGAATGTCAACCTAGATACAAACTGGCGTGCTATCTGGAACAATTTTTTACAGTGGAATTTAATTTATTCATGATATCCATGACTCAGGTCGGGATAGGTAACGGAAAAGATCCAGAAAAAAGCTGACCACGACCTCATTTGAGGGGACCATCCTGGATTTTGACCTTAAAAATCTGTCAGGGTTGTCGACCACTCGTCTCGAATCCAGGACTTCCCGATTGCGAAGCCAAGGCTTCACTAATTAAGATGCGACCACTCAGTTTTCTACAATGGAGGAAAGGAAAACAGCTTTGCTGAAAATCAATTGATAGAACGTAGAAATTTAGAATGTTAAGATTGTCTTAAAGACCCTGCATCTCTCAGCTGAATGTTAATAACTAAAAAAAGATCTTTAGAGATATTCTATCCTATCTTCTAAATCGCAATTGTTGATTCCTTTGGATATACTAAGTATAGCAACTATATTACGTGCTGTAGGCAGTACTCGTCGTTAGTAAAATGATGTCAATAACCTCTTTTTTTAAAAAAAGAAGAAAGAATTCTGGAAAGATTGCGGAAGTTTTGATAAGAGCTGTTGACACTATTATTTGATTGTTAAAAGTGATTGAGTATGGCTAATAAAGATTTGATTTGTGATTTATTATGTAAGGGAAATCTGTGCGAAGCAGGAAACAATACATTATCTAGGAAAGGAAAGCATGCCACGTTCATGCTAGCCTTGTTAAATACTTGTGTGAGGTGTCAAGATGTTACTCGAAATATTATAATGTGATGTGGTAAAAAAGTACCCGGACTGGCTTGATAACTTTTGATTCACGCGTTGTAATGAAATGCAATTTGGTGTATAACTTCTTTGGAGCCTCCATATCATGCGCTGATAGCTTATCACTGAAGCAAGCATTATTTGTGCTTTTGGGAAACAAATTAAGATGCCAATAAAGATTGTGTAAACAATTTGCATGGTCTTCTACCACAAATTGAGATATTTTTACAAAGGCATTTTATGAGAATATGGATATGTGTGTCTATGATTGGTTTCCAGAATTTCCAAAACGACCTTGAAGTGATGAAAGTTGTGTAGATGGTCCTCCACTAGTAAACACGAATTATAATTTGATCAGAAGAGAAATTACGGTCGAATCACTATCAAGAGAATTAGCTCATACCTAAAAGCACTTTTTGGCCAACCGATTTTAACTCACGATTTAATGATTTGGCCTCCTAGTTTTTGCCCAGTTTATCTGAGTCAAAGTTACGCTACAGTTTCATATAGAGTAGAAAGTAATAATTAGAAAGGGTCTCAGTAATCAATATTATCTTTATAACAATTTTTAGCAAAATAAGATTCTTGAGCATTTCTTTAATATGACCAGCCCAGTTTAATATTGCTTTTCATTCATTCTTTCCTAACAATATATTATTACCCATCTGTAGAATGACTGTAATTTTTATCAACAAGATTAATGTTTTTCAACAAGATAAACACGTTGCCAATATAAAGGTATATTCAAAGAGAGAGCTTTGTGTATTAAGTTTCTTCGCTATTTCCTGAATGTTGTTAAGTAATCTGTACTGTACATCGTAAATACCATTTGTCAAATATTACTATGCAATGTAGCTTAGTTACGGTTTACATAACGAACGCTCTCGGTGAGTGATACAATCGCATGGAGTCATATTAGGACAAGTATGTCTGTTAACATGGTAGCTGTTTGTACAAAAGCACTAACGGAATAAGTTATCCAATTTAGCTTTTATTTGAGTTAACATCAACTTATTAGCATATCAATAAATAAACCATACAATAGTCATGATGACAAATCCAGAAAACGTATTCTTCATTTAAATCATGTACAAAATGATTTCCAATTTACTGTATCTGAGAAAGAAATAATATCACCTGAAGTCTTTTAGTTTCATCAATAGAAATTACAAATTATATTCCAAGTTGCTAGCTTGTAGTTAAAGGCCAAATTCTGATATATTCTAATGTTGAATATAAGTCGATTATTCCATATGTGAGAATGCAATTCAGATGTGTGGATTGACTTTGGTTGCACAATCCACTGACCTAAAGAGCTGACCGGTTAGTTTTAAAATCGATTTTATAGATTCGTGAATTTATTAATTCGTAATGTTTATCAGTTTTTCTTTGTTGATAACATGCATTAAATTATAATTTAAGCCCGCCACATGCTCGTAAGAAAGGATGTGAAATAGTCGTGACCAGGACTTTTGTTCTCGGTATCATCCGAACATTTGCCTGATAGTAGTGTGGGAAATCCACAATCCACTCCTAAGCGTTACCAGATATACGTATAAAATCTAAGTAACGCCTTCCCGTTTCCCTGAAGTGCCCCGCCCCCTCCCGGAACAAATTTTCTGAACGAAAACCTGGGGTTGAAAGTTTGGGTTTTAATCAATGGGTTAAAGATAATACTTACCCTTTACTTGAATGGTGCTTCGGGCATCTGTGATGAGTGAACCGTTATTTGACAGAAGGTTCAACGTCCATTCTCCAGCTAATTTCTGGTTTATGCTGGAAATCCTGAGACCACATGAATAATTTCCCCAGATGCATTCAAGAGCCATCGGTGAGGCTCGACTCATTTCGAACAACAGCATTTTCGGATTTCTTTCTGAGCAATTCAGCGGTTGAGAAGTGTTTGCTGGTGGTATGAACTCGCACGTTGTATCATTTTCTACGTCACTGCTGGCGTAGGTCAAAGTAACCGTTTCTCCTACAGCAACTATTCGATCCTTTGGAAATATTTCAGCTGCAAGTAAATAAAACTTTGGTTAATATTAAGGACTATTTCATTAAAGGTAAATAAATATTTTACGTTGACTTTGGAGGCTACTGGCCAGGAGCGGACTGGCTACCAAAGGGTCCACCCGGAAAACTAAAAAGGGTAATCTACTGGCAACGAAAGGGCCATCGTGGTATTGGGGGTGTTGCATGTGGGCCCCAAAGGACACCTTTCAAATGTCTTCAATACCCTACATTGTAGTGGGCCATATAGAAGAACTGTCAAGAGCCCTTAGTATACTGATCAGGTTTCTAAATACGAACTATTAAGTAAATATAGTTTCTAAAAAAATATGAATTTTTTACAGCAATGCGCACTTGCCATTAAACTTTACATGGCTCCTCCTTGCGATTTGTGAGGGCAATAAAATAAGCTTTCTGAGATTATAAGTTGGTCATAACATGTCTTGTGTGTCAGAATCTTAATTATGGAAAACCAGCAATATCCTAAGTCATGGTTTCTCAACGAGGGGGGCACGGGTAGTCTTCAAGGGTGTAGCGATGGGATTTGAAAAATACATTTAACTAAGGTTTTCTGAGCTAAAACTAATAAATTTCGAAGAATTTATTTCATTTTAATTGTTTTTATCATTACTAAAAATAATGTAATTTGTTGAATAGTTTTCCTGTAATATAATTAAGAAATTTAAATCAAAAGCATAAAATCAACTGTCAAGTTTTCATCTGAAAGCAAATGTTACACAAAATTAAAAAAGACAAAAGGAATTAAAAGGTTACGAAGGATTGTACAAAGGTTTACTAGATTAGCGCAAAATCTTATCCTCTTTTGATTTAACCAGTTTCAAAATGCCCTGTTCAATTTACCCATACACATTATTAAGTCATTTTCAGTTCTACATGAAAATTTATATGCCCATCCTTGTCCTAAATACCACGTTTTTAATATACAGATTCTTTAGTAATTATTGTAACTGAGAAATAGACCTGTAAAAACAAAGATTATCCATGAAATTTTCTATAATTTCTCAAAAACCATAACGATTTAACAATGTGAAATTATTTTTTCAAAACTAAATTTTAACTGTCGTTTTGGAGGTTCAAATTCATAAGTAAACCTCACTTATGAAAAAATCAATGTTAATTCTGAGGAGCACTTTTCGTTGTCTACATTTAATTATCAATATATTAAGTGATTTCTGTTGATATAATATTGCAGCTGCAAATCGAGAAATTATACAATATTTATTGACGGAAATCACCGTCTGATTTAACTTCTTTGTAATTAATCAAATTAGACAAGGAGAAACTATTCATCTGAATTAATATCGTATTTTCCCATAAGCGAGGTTCACTTTTGAATTTGAACCCTGAAAACGGAGGATTAAAATTTAATTCAGAAAAAATATTTTCTCTGTGTTAAAACATCAGGGTTCTATTTTCATCTGTGAGTGAGACAGAGAGAGAGAGAGAGAAGAGAGAGAGAGAAAATTGAATCCTTCAGGGAATCGCCGGTCAGAAGTGATGGTAAAAGGGGGTCGCGGCATGAGAAAGGTTAAGAAACACTGCCCTAACACTATCAGTAGTAGCAAAACTGGATTAAGTGGTCTTCTTTACGGTTCCAAGACAAACGCGGCGGCGCGGCTGGGGGAACCCGGCCAAGCTAGTCCATCCTTGGTTCTGACATAATCATGACGAAAGCCAACGAAATTTATTGATAAGAGTAAGGGTTGCTTTTCTTGCTAACGTGCGTTTCTTGCTTTCTGAGTGAGTAATAAATTGAAACACGTGTTTTATTGTGTTCTACGTGTAACAAATGTTTCAATTGGCTACTCACCCACCTCGCAAGCAATGCACGCTTGCAGGAAAATCAGCCCTAAGGCCACCTTTATGTAAAAAATGGTACCACTTTCAGCATTGGTTTGCTATGTAATCTATAGCAGATTAGTGAAATGTAACGCCCTTATATTGTAGCTTTAAAATTCAGAAAATAAAATGCAATGACATGTGAGGCGTAGAGTATACAAAGAAAGGATAAATTGTAACAATATTCATAGAATAATATCAATTGAATGTAATTCGGCTAACTGCAGAATAATGGAAGACTTATCTACGTCATAATAGGTTAGAATCTACTCTGACGCATTTTAATGGAGGAGAGCGAAGGGAGTAGAAAACCGGTCTACCCCGTGCATTACTGACTGATATTAGGTAGTTAGGTTAGGAAATGGTTATATGCCCTAACTGTTTATGTAATAGGTGAGAGTTTAAAAAAGCGTTGAGAGTTAAATTATCGCTTGGGGTGGATCTCTCTGAGAGTTCCCATTGCAACCGGCCTGTACCCTCCGTTAGCCAATAGGTTTGTAACTCCCAAGTAACTACTGACTAAGAAAATTTGAGGGATTGAAGATAATATTATTTCAGGGAAAGAGTCTACTAAACGAATCCCTTTTCTTTAACAGTATTGCCAAGTGCTTACAGCATAAGATAAGGCTTCTTAAGGCCATTTTCATGGAGTATGTAAATTAAGATAGATCTTATGTATACTTTCCGGTCATATAAGTCGATACTCTACATTTGATCCTTATAGATTTTCTAAAATAATCTGGATCAGACACACATCGTATATTGAAACCCTAACGTAAACACCTGTCACTCGTGTAGCAATGTGGAGAACTAACGTAGAAAAACATACAAGTTTTAAGAAAATCCTGAAAACTTCAAGAGCCACTTGCACAAAATATTTATGGCAGGTCCCTGGCTTTATAAATTAAGGTCCCTGTTTTCAAATCTGCAGTTAATTTATCCCTCGGTGTTTTCATAAACACTCTAGCCCGGTTATAGGCGCACGGGTGGACAAACCAAAATGAAAAAGTCCTGATTTTTTGTTCTCTTTTGATATTTTTCACCAATCTTCTTAGATTTTAACGAATCATTAAATAAGTTTAAGTGGTTTAAAATACATTACATTCGTTAACTAACGATTCGTTACATTCTTGACGAAGGTTGGTGAAATTTAGCATTTAAAAAGTGGCAAGAATTATTTTCGTGTAATAATTAGTCTTACCATTATCACTTTGTGCGATGTGTTGGCTTCCCAAAAATATCAAGAACGATAAGAGAAGATGAGATCTTTGAGCACCCATGATTCTGTTCCTCCTTTCTGATGGATAACACACCTCGAACTGTATCGTTGGAAGCGACATCATGGCTTTATAAAAGCCCTGAAAATAAGATAACGTCTTATCTTTTATCCTATTCGAATCTGTTATCTCATCATGTCGTCAATTGTATTTCCTGCTTCTTCATAATTATTCATTTACGTCTTTTATAAACAATACTAATTGCAACACCATTTTCTTAATTCTTTTCTGCTTGAAATATAGTTATAAAGAATATGAAAGATGTTCGAATTAAGATATTCTTAGAAGTTTAATGATAAAAGAATAAATGTATGCATCATAACTCTTTATATTGCCTAACGATTTCCTAACAGGAAGGAAATATTATTTTGGAAATAATGCTAAAATATAAAACCCTAAGTTCATTTCAAGATTCATTTTGTAACCGTTCGGAAAATATTTTATTAATCATACGCACGTGTACTTTCGAATCATTTCATACACTGAAAAGATTGTGAAAAATATTTCCAAATGTTTTGAGTACATTTAGGAAATGTAAAGCATGTGATTCAGAAAATATTACCGAGAATGTTTTAAAGAATGTGTCGTTAATAGATATAGAAATTATTTGAGAAAATGTTTAATTTTAACACGTTTTTGTTAACTCGCTTTCTTGTCTGTCTCTTCGGTACAAATTTTGCAATCGATTTTAAACTCACTTCCCATCATCAGATTTCTTTGAAAGTTTTTAAACTTGCTTGTTTCCGATGACAATACAATATTCAATCATTAGATATACGACAAAATAATCCACTTAACTGTAATTAATTAATTAAAATAATCCGAAAATATCCTTAAATGCACGCGACGCCGCAACTATTTTGTGAAAGTTGGATTGCCTATCTCGCAGGGAGTTTAATATTAATCTATTATACATAAAATATTCATGAAAGGATGTTTAAAAGTACACACTCTTTTCAGATGGACTAAAAAGTAAAAAATAACAAATTGAATTAATCTAATGAATCGGAAAATAAAAGCGTTGTTGCTCTTAGATATTATGATTTTATGATAAGGTAAGCAAAAACACCCCCGCTTTTATTTTCCGATTCATCAGAGTAATTCATTTTATTATTTTTTTACTTTTTAGTTAAAAAGCGTGTTTTTCTAAAAATAATCTTTTAATTGTTTATTTAATTAATTACTTATTTTGCTGTGTAGGTTCATAGATGAACATTTTAGCCTGACCTCAGTCAACATCACCCTCCAGTATATACGTCGCCTTGACCCTCCAACTCCGACTGGCCCTCACCGTTCACCACCTTTATCCTTAGAGTGACCAGAAATCCTGTTTTTAAGAGTATATACTCTCTTAGAAGTTCAGATACCCCTTTCTATCCGAAAATATCTTGAATTTTAGTCTTTTTCTTATCTTTATAACTTCTAAAGCATTTTGTAATTGGATGTCTTGCATAAAGATCATCTACTCTAATGAAAGAAAAAGTACAGACACTGGACTTTCAAATGCAATTTTGACTGCAAAGGTAAAGTGTCAATATCACCAGATCGCTCCAGCTACTGTGGCGATTTATCAATTTTATGTTCTAGTGATTTTTGTAGAATCTGGTAACTTTTCGATGAATCCGGTGAACTCTGCCTAAGACGGAAGAGGATTAGATTATGACGTAGGCTAGAAGAATGTAAACATATGAAAAAAGCAGCTTACAGTTATCGAACCAACAAGGGAAGTCGAACCAGCTTGGTATTGAAATACCGGGTTATCCCGACCAGCGGTCATAAGTAATGTCATATGTGCGATTCCTGCTGCAATGATGCCACCTGACGAGCGAACAGTGAAGTAAACGGCACGGCCCAGCTGAGTGATATAGAAGAATTGATGTGCAGCAGTATGTGGAAGAAAAACGGTCTACTCCACGCTTTGGAAGACGCTTGTGTTTGATCATGACAGTGTCGGACGACCACATACGGAATGTCATGCTGCATGAATTTCGCTAGGGACTTCCAGCCAGCGCAGCGGCACGAAACATCAATGCCGTGTATGACGAGGGCACTGTGGCTGTGGATGTACGGAAGTGCCAGAGGTGGTTCCAGAGATTTCGGTCTGGTGTCACGAACCCCACCGATAAGCCACGCGAAGGGAGACCGATGCAGACCTGTGAGCAGCGGTGGAGGCAAATCGAATGCAACCTGTTGAGAAACTGGCCAGCAAGCTTCATGCCCCCCATTTGACCGTTCATTGTCATCTGCAGGATCTTGGATACATGTCGAAACTCGAAAAATGAGTACCCCATGCGTTAACGCCTCAACAGGAGGAGCTATTTGACATCTGCACTTCCCTGCTCACCCGTCACAGACATGAGATTTTTTCTGGACATAATGGTGACAAGAGATAACAAGTGGGCCTTCATCCGTACCATTACACGCACACGGCAGTGAGTATCTAAAGTTGGGCGCAGGAACTGCGCTAGAACAGGATCTCCAGCCGTGCAAAGTGATGTTGAGTGTTAGGTGGGATAATCCATTGCGCATAACCAGACAACCAATGCAGATGTTTACTGTCAGCAGCTTGAACGCCTATGGACTGCATTGTTAGATAAACGTCCTGCTCTGGTTAATCTCAAGGGTATGCTCATCCACGGTGATAACACGCGCCCACACATGTACTAAGATCGAGGAATGTGGTTGGGAGAAACTCCCCTACCCCGCGTTTTCAC
Organism: Lepisma saccharinum; assembly: GCA_022664845.1. Taxonomy (NCBI): domain Eukaryota; kingdom Metazoa; phylum Arthropoda; class Insecta; order Zygentoma; family Lepismatidae; genus Lepisma; species Lepisma saccharinum. The sequence continues at coordinate 4,168 of JAGDQP010041419.1, read as the reverse complement.
CACATCTTGCACCAACAGACTAGTGTTTCCTTCGCAGCTGCAAAACCATCTATCCGGGAAAACACTACAAATGAGGTTGACATGCGATGAACAGAACCCAGTTCTTTGCTTCCAAAACCGGCGACTTCTTTGAGCGTGGAATTCAACAACTGGTTGACAGGTAGCAGAGTGGTGTGGAGTCCGAACGAGACTATTTTCCTGACTAACGGTAGTGTTCCAGGTAAGTTATGGTTCTTTTTCTAAGTACAATAATACGATATTACTTATGGGATAAGCTGATATTTTTGAAAAATTGAAAGGGAGGATATAACAACAGCTGAACTTTCTATTCTACGTTTGTAAATTCTGAGGAGGTAAAGATACATTTTTTTTCTGCTCACTTTTAAATTATTTAAGGCCTCTTGGCATTTTGGCTTAGCACGGAGGTAGAGGCTAGAAAAGATACAAATGAAGGCCTTGAGTAGAATGGGGTCACTTGAGCCCGTTTTAGGCACCTTTAACCAAATCTGGTTCCAAGATTTGAGCCACTTTTTTTGGAACTAGATATGGGTACTTTTTATTCTCATTTACGGCCCATATTTTTAATTGTGAAAAAGAGTAGTAGTAGTATTTTTGTAAAAGAGTATATGCACTTTTTCTAACCCCTATTTAGCATAGGTTACGGTATAACCAGCCCCAACTACCTAATTCCGAAGTTTGGTAAAGATGGAACAAAAATTTGGCAAATAGGACCACATTGGGCCCAATATCTCCGAAACTGCTGAAAATATCGAAAAATACCCCCATTATGGCAACCTCCTGTCGTTTTTCATCATAATCTACCTAAATCCGAAGTTTGGTAAAGATGGGCCAAAATTTTGGCAATAGGACCACATTAGGCCCAATATCTCCGAAACGGCTGAAAATATCGAAAAAATAAATCGAAAAACACCCTCATTGTGCCCACCCCCTTTCGTTTTTCATCATAATCTACCTAATTCCGAAGTTTGTTTAAGATGGGATTAAAATTGGGGTAGTTAGGAACCACAATCCAGAGTAAAAGACTATGAGCCCTGAAGGCCTACAGAAATGCAGTATGTGGTTATAGCAAGGAATTTCTTCAGCAATTGTGCTGTATTTGCTAAAGACTACGAGCCATGGTATATGGGAGCCTAATGGTTCCTAACTCCACAAATTTTGGTCCTATCTTTACCAAACTTCGGAATTAGATGGATTATGATGAAAAACGAGGGGGTGGCCATAATGGGGGTGTTTTTCGATATTTTCAGCCGTTTCGGAGATATTGGGCCTAATGTGGTCCTATTGCCAAAATTTTGGCCCATCTTTACCAAACTTCGGATTTAGGTAGATTATGATGAAAAACGACAGGAGGTTGCCATAATGGGGGTATTTTTCGATATTTTCAGCAGTTTCGGAGATATTGGGCCCAATGTGGTCCTATTTGCCAAATTTTTGTTCCATCTTTACCAAACTTCGGAATTAGGTAGTTGGGGCTGGTTATACCGTAACCTATGCTAAATAGGGGTTAGAAAAAGTGCATATACTCTTTTACAAAAATACTACTACTACTCTTTTTCACAATTAAAAATATGGGCCGTAAATGAGAATAAAAAGTACCCATATCTAGTTCCAAAAAAGTGGCTCAAATCTTGGAACCATATTTGGTTAAAGGTGCCTAAAACGGGCTCAAGTGACCCCATTCTACTCCTTGTTTATGGTATCATCCCGACATTCTCCCAGTGAAACTTAAGGAAACTGGAAAACTTCACCCGAGATGGTCGGTCGTAGGGTTTGGACCCGCGTACCTACCCATTCACGACCCGAAGTCCGCTCCTGCACTACGAGGGCTGAGTTTCTGTCTGCTTTATTGGTAGCCATTACCAGAATCCATTCATCCTATTATATACTTGATGCTAGGGTGAGCGCTTGTATAGTGTGTTAATTATACTCTTTTTCGGCCACAAATTTCTGGTCACCCTATTTATCATCACCATGGGTTTGCTATCGTATTCATCGGTAGTGCTTCTCCCTCGATCTCCAGCGCCATCTTACAGAGATGTTCATCCCGCCACTCTACCTCCGTTGCCTTCACTCACCAGTATGTATTTCGCCATCGTTCCCCCCACTTTTTGTTGTGTCGAATCAAGTTAAATATTCTCTCTCTTATACCATTTTGTATACTTTATAATGATGTTAATGGAAGTTATGATATTTGCCCAAAGTTGACCCCCGGTTTCGAGACCTCCTATCCATGGGCGTCCTCAGCAGGAGGTAAGGGAGTCATTTGTCACATCCCACCTGAACTTTGAATTTTGTCCCTTCCTGAGAAAAATCTACGGACGCCCATGCTCATGCCCAGAGTATTCTGTTTCTAGAGATAGTAGTACTATTGAACACTTGAAAATTAAGAGCAGATCGTCCACAATCATGAAAATCGCTTGATATGGAACAAATTTATTCATAATCTTGATTTTGCTTTATGTGCAAATATGCGTACTAAGTTTATTATAATTGTTTTGAAAATAAAGTATAATTGACAGGAAAGTTGCTGTATTTGAAAAATCTGTATGTCCTTGAACGTCAAATAAGAATGTTACATCTTTGAGAAAAAAGCCTGTCTGTAACAAATAAACTCAATACAGAGTATTTGAAACATATTACAGTAACTTCGTAACCACATTGCTTTGCTTTATTGTTTATGTTACAGCTAACTTGAAGCAATCAAGTAAAGCAACCTGTTTAGAGGGCAGGATGAGATAAATAGCAATCTAATTCTGAAGAATATAAAGGACTATGATTCAATAGAGAAAATAAACAGTATTAAATTGATCGAGCATTCTTTATGAAACATCAGGACTATTATAGTCAATCTAAGATACATGAAAACTGGAGGTACAAATGATCCAAAGAACAGGTCTCCTTTAAATTTAAACCAAATTGCACAGAAGCATACTGGTACGGAGACAATAATCATGGAACGTACAATGACCCCTCGCAGCATCATATCACGTGATCACGTCATATCTTACCCTCTCCCCTTATTTTTCGAGTGTTTTCTTTTCCTTCTTTTTTGAAACTCGGTTGGTTCAGAGGCGAAGGTGATATTTTCCTTTAGCCGACATCGGCTCAGTTGAAAGGGTTTTAATTCGCCCAAGTGTAAAGAGGCCGAATCTCCGGTTATCTCCTTCATTGTTGAGACGGCGGGGTTTTAGTTTCTATTATTTTCTTCTTTTATTACTTAGTTATTCTTTGAGTATTTTATTGTCTTATATTCTTCATCAAATTTTCTTTCGTTCTAATTTTCATAAACAAGCTTTAAGCTTTGATTATTGAATTTATTTCGCTGTATTAGTTAGGATGTTGGGCCACGGTACTTTTTGTTCTTTGTTTCGGGGTAGATTCTCGCCTCTGACTGGCTAGTTACCGACAGAAACAGTTTAATACGGTCGACGGATAGTGAAGGTTGTTATATTACCGGTTGCGTTTGGAAGTTACATACCAAGTCTAATTATTATAAAACCAAGTATTTTTTACAGTTTATAAATAATAAAGCAGCATCTACGGTTGGAGAAAACAAACAGTACCTGGTTTCTACGACCTCAGCAAAGTGTAGGCAAATATATTGTATCCTACAGTTCGGCGTTTCATCTTCGATCTTAGCCCATACAGGAAGTGGACGAGGAGTCTCATGGTGGTTCGTTGCGTGTGTGAAGTGATTTTATTGGTGTGCAGTGTTTCTTTTTTGAAAGAAACGTTTTTCAAATCTATCAAGAAACGTTTTTCAAACGTTCTTCGTTTTTTCAAATCTATATAATTCACTGTGAGTCTGAAACCCCTCTTTTCAGTGTGTGTGAAAATGATAGTGTACATTCAGCATATCGGTTGTGTGCTTTTCTTTTGGAGATACGTGTGAAGTGAATATAAATGTTTAATTTGGTTGGCCTCGGGTGTCAGGTATCCAGACCTAGGTATGTTTAGTTAATAGTTCAAATTCCTTCTCTCAGAAATCCAGGGCTGTTTCACATATATTTAGGTAGCTAATTTTGAGTATAGTAACATTGTTTAGAGATTATAAAAATTCACACCTTGCACTTTATGTGATGTTACATTTAGAAATGTACGTCCCATTTTCCCCCTCAGCATTTTTGATTGTTCGTTTTTGGAAATT
>JAGDQP010041418.1:402-16913 GCA_022664845.1 Lepisma saccharinum | reverse complement strand
TTAGTTTAATCTTATTTAGTTAGAGGCTAATAAACCTACCACATTTACTAATGATAATAAAATATTAGCCTTAACTGCATAGTTTTAAGCTGCTTACTGCTACTTGCTGCTGCAATACTGCATTTTTTAAATACAGAGATGGTCTTTTTAGTTCCAAAATCCAAATTCTTTCTCGCAAAACACACACCAGAACAAGAAAAACTTGGATATGAACTAACCTTGAAGATAAAAACAGAGAGGAAGTAGAAGGGTAAAATTCCTTCGGCAGGTCACGAGGAGGGGGAAGAAGGAAGCTTTCCCTTCGCTAGGGTTGTAAATCATCTGAAGAAGAGAAAAGTTTCTCCTCCCTGATTCTCATCAATCACTGCAGATGTTCGAAACGCAAAGTTGAAAAAAAATATTGATTGCGAATTTAATGTTATGTTTAATCGTTGAGTACTTAGAATATACAATCACTACAACAAAAGTAATTGTCTCTTCATAAAGAATAAATATTGCTTTACTACCGTATGAATTTATTTTGTATGGTTACTAAATAGTTTGTTCAAAATTCTCCCTAAAATTTCGGACTGAATCATACAAATTTAATCCTCCATAATTCAAAATCATGATCGAATTTTAATATTTTCAATTCATACTGTAATCAAACATGCAACTCAAGACATTTCCTGAAAATTTCAAATAGATATTGTAAGTCGTAATGAAGTTGCCGGAGTTGAAAAATGACTGTATTTTGCATTGTGGCGCTCATATCGAGGAGCCCTCGATATCATATGCGAATGATAAATTGTGTTTCTAACATCGGGGCCTTAAAGTTTGATTCTTGTTCAAATTATATGTGTACGGCATGTGAGGCTAGATGTTATTTAAGCACGTAATTTATGTTTATCTGCTAGGGTCATACTCCAGCTTTTACAACCATAAAATATTACAGCAGAATAAGACCGGCCATCCATTCGTACGACTAACTGGTCGTCGGTAGTCGTCCGTATACGTACGACTAATCTCAAAATATGAAAAGCAATGCGAGACCGTACATTACAACAGACTTCATCAGACTAGCAACTAGTCCCATTCGAATGGGATTTAGTCTGAGACTTTGGTCGTCCTTATACGGATGACTAGCTAGTTGTCCGACTACGGATCCAACAGACGACCAGTCTAACAGTTCTGTATAGTTTCAATTTCAACTTCCTTCATATTAATCGCTAGGTTAGGAGTTGCTGGTCTGAAAAGAAACATATGTTGGCCGAGGCAACTGACTTTTTATTTCTTCCATTACTTCGTTTTTGATTGTACTTAAATACTTTCTCCATGATTGCTATATTCTATGGATATAAAAAGAAGCTTTGTTAGTGTTGAATAGTTATTGCAAAGAGATATAACTTAAATCGAAGATCAAATAAATAATAGATAGATAGATCACCAAGAGTAATCGCTGTATTTAAACATACCAATATATAAGGAAGATTAAGATTAATACGTTTTACGCACAATTCAATCAAAACTTCTTAAACAATAACTTGTTAAGGAACGGAGATCCGTTTTGTAAATAGAAATGATTTCAATCAACATGACATTAGACGATAATAGAATCCCTTTTAAGTATTCCCGATCGGAAAAGACAAACGCTTATGACGAAACAAAACTCCATGTTACTCTGTTTATAACAACACGCAATCTGACAAAGAAACATCTAAATCCCAAGACTATCTCCATTTGAAAAATACTTTGTTAATGGCTAAAACGTGAACTCAAATTACGCGCTTACCATCAAGCTCTACGTAATAATGGAATGATTACTTAGTGTAGATAGGTAGACTCTAGAGCAAATATTTAAACTCGTTTGTCCACTTCCAGTGTAATCCAATGCTCAGGATGTATTTTATGCGTTTATATTTGTGACGGATAACATTAAATTTTCTATTCAAACTGGATGACGGAAAGATGTCCGATACTGAAGACGAACTACGTTATTTATATTTGCAACTCGTCTTTCTGTACTTTTATTCACCAATAGTTACGATATTTATAATTTTTATAATACACAGGGTAGGGGACAGAGGCTAAGATAGGGATATAAAAAAGAAGTGATTGATATAGAGAAGGGGAGACAAGAGCAGGGATGTTGGACAATTGGAATGTTTAAAAATAGTACACAAACATTCTGTATGAAAAGAGGTAGGTAAGAATATATAAAATTAATGTTCAAATGTAATATGGTAATACATGTTTTATAAAATGTTATCTTAAAATTCTCGCACCTCAAGCGATGTCACAGCATGTATCCAGTTTACATGCTCTGGAGAATAATAACTAAATTTTCATAACCTACAGGACCTTTCTAGGAGGGTGCTCCGCCATTTTCTTGGGTGGTAATACCAGCGACTGGTATAAAAGCTAAAATCCCCTTCTAAAGTCACTTAAAGAGAACTCCATGATAAATGCAATTACCAGAGACATATTGACAGAAGCTATTTTTTTACACAAATAATATGAAATTTGTTATTAGTGTTAAGAAAATATGAATGTTTTAAATCTGTAACTTATTTTGGCAACGCACCTCCTAAACGGTGGAAAAGAGGAGTAATAAAAGGGAAGCGTTATAAACAATCAATATTTTTTTAGAATGCCAATGAGCGTCAAATTAATTGCAAATAGTACAGAATAAATGCTCCAATGCTATCTATGCTACTTCCATAAGTCAGCCACTCTCCAAGAATCACTTAAAAACGACACTTGTAAATGTTCTCAGCAAGACCATAGTGTAAAAAGCTAACTTTTTTAAAAAAAAATTAACGTGAATTTTGAGATGTTTCTACAAGAATGCTACATTTCACATTGTGCAAAATATTTAGTTTCTACCAGTATGTCTCTGCTGGTAAGGCCATTGGTCATATGCCGGTTATTAGTGTTGGTCGAACGCCGTGTTGGTCGAACGCCGTGTTGGTCTAACGCAGTTCAACCAACACAGCGCTGGACCAACACGGCGTTTGACCAACACGGCGTTGAACCAACACGGCGTTGAACCAACACGGCGTTGGACCAACACGGCGTTGGACCAACACGGCGTTGAACCAACACAGCGTTTGACCAACACGGCGTTTGACCAACACGGCGTTGGACCAACACGGCGTTTGACCAACACGGCGTTGAACCAACACGGCGTTGTACCAACACGGCGTTTGACCAACACGGCGTTGGACCAACAATAAAATTGACAACGCCCCAGATATATAAAACCTAAAAATATAATAAAAAATATGATCTTAAATTATTTTTTTGAGCACCTGCGTAGAACCAACACTGCGTTGGACCAACACCGGCATGAGACCAACACTTCGAAGTACCGGCGTTGGACCAACACGGCGTTGAACCAACACGGCGTTCGACCAACACAGATTTTTGCCCTGAGGTGTTGGTCGTACGCCGGTTCTTGCTGCTTGAGAGGCTGTTGGTCGTACGAAGTGTTGGTCCAACGACGCATCCCCGTGTCAAAGCGCATGGTGGTCATTTTGAGTAACTTCTGCACATTTTGTATCTGTGGTGTATGCTCTTCTTGCAAGTAAACTTATTTCTCTGGGTCTGCTGTCTTCTTTACATTATGATTGCCCCTTCCTCTGACAGTATTTATGGCAAGACTAGGTATATATATATATATATATATATATATATATATATATATATATATATAGATAGAAAGATATAGAAAGATATATACATAGATAGATAGATGTAGAATAAGAGCTCATTCATTTGCAAATGCAATTCGGTAATGAGAAAATAAGATGATATATCGTCCTTTCTTTTACAGTGGTATTGCTATTGGTTTGTTTTGAAGACAATTTTCTAGTCTTAACAGAAGGATAAATAACCGAGAAAGGAAAGAATAAAAGCGCGTCTGGTCTGAAACACTGGATAGATTTTATTTTAGAAAAATACGGTAGGGGGTAGGGCCTACTTTCAAATTAAATTCTCACCAAATAACAAGCAACAACATTACTGTAACACCTAAACTGCGTGCGTGCAGACTGTTACGTCATTTGGAAGCAGTTTCATAATATTCATTTGTTATTTAACAACTCGGAAGTTTTAATTAAATAGCCGTCGTTCCAGTCTACAGAAGAAAATACAACAGCAGCAATTTGGTCTTTAGCTTCTTTATTTCCTACATAACCACGCCAGGATTTGTGTTGGATTTCTTCACCAGTTCTTCAAATCATTTTCCTTCAAAACTTACGAGAAGTCACTAGTTGTTTCTCCTTTCATTACATAATAGAACTAACTAAATATATTCCTATAAGAATTAACAAGTACCCGTAATACACTATCAAAAACATTCTCTCCCTCCTACATACCTTGTCGTTCTATATTTTTCTGTCACTACAAGTTCAAGTATACGAACTAAACCGGTTTACTTCTTCTTCTTTTCATTTGCATAGGTTGCAGGGTGGTCCTACAGCGAGCATTTCGTGAACTATTGTCGCGTCAGCTGATACATACGTATTTTTCATTTCCCTCCAGCAACCTTGTGGCACAGGTTAGGGTGTGGTTTCTAGATTTTTTGTAGGCGTCACTGGGTGCAGAAAAAGTGAGGGGAAAAGGGAGTCGACTTTCACTTCTGAACTTCTGCTCCTAGTGTACTTTGCCTTCCAATATTGCATTGTAGAACTGCATAATATTTCTATTGAGTTTATGAATCTTTCAGAAGTAAAAGATATTACTTTTTTTTTAAATTATAGAAAATAGTAGACGTCATATTTTACAAACTATAATACTCGTATACTGGGATATTTTACGAGCTTTACACAATTTGCTGCATCATTGGCCAGATATGCCCTGGAAGAAGAATGGGGAAATTATTTCCTCTACAATCAAATCAAAATACTATTTCATCATTCCTGTTGAATGACCATAGAAAAGAGGAAAATCCTCGGTCAGAATGGCAGATATTAGCAACGATGAACTCGTTCTATATTCAAGTAATTAAATTATTCACCAAAGAAAATATATGTAAATGTCTTTCACAACAAAGCAATGGAACGGTCTCAGTTCAGAATTGAGCTTACCCCCCCCCCCCCCCCCCTGGTGCTCCGTCAAGATATTTCATGTAGAAATATGAGTGCGGCATGTTTGTTGTAAGATAAAGCAAGAAAATGCTTAGTGAATTTTTTAAGTATCCTGTAATATTACTGCCGCCATTACATGAAGAACACAATCTCTAAAATTCCAAAATGTTAATTATTCAATAGTGGTTATATCTAAAGTGGCTCTATCACAAACGGAGTTATGAAAAGGTTCTGGTAGAAGTTCCTCAAAAAACAATGGACTCGCCTCCCTTTTGCTCCCAGCCAGCCAGGGTCGGATTTACCAGTAGGCCCAATAAACTCGGGCCTAGGAGTGCAACTTTCACAGTGCCGCACATTAAAAAGAAAAATTCGCAATCATTATTTAAAACGCGAGACGAAAAAATATTTAGCTAAAAATGTCATGGACCACGTACAGGGGACTTGGGTAACCTTTGTACAATCACTTACAAAAATAAATAGAGGTTGGAGTTGTAAGAAATAAAAGTTCTTTCCACCAGAATTGTTTCACTATACACTTAATAGTTAGGCAACAAGCATGACAGTAAAAATATGCGCCAAAACATGGTATGCCAGGATATTTCTCCATTTGGAGGAAGAAAGAATTGATTCGTTCAGCATCATTTAGAGAACCACGAGATAGATAGGCAGAAATTCCATGCATATTAAATTCTAAGATATAGGAATTAATACAAAGAAAAGGAAAATACTAATATGGACATCATGCAGGAGACGTCATTATGCAATGCAACGAAACTTGTCTTGTTCAAACACGTACACAGAGACAGAGAGAGAGAAGAAAGAAAGAAAGAAAGAAAGAAAGAAAGAAAGAAAGAAAGAAAGAAAGAAAGAGAGCATGAAAGAAGACGGGGAAAGAGCAAGAAAGATTAGAAAAGAAGGAAAGAGGTAAAGAAAAATAGCATAAGACATTGAAATAAATGAAATTTTAACGCTCCCTGGCCCTTTTCTCTGTCTTGTGTTTTTCTCCCTTTATGGGAAAAATATCTTTCAGTAGCAATCGCGAACATCATTTACAGCGCTTAATTCCTTGACAAGAATAATTTTAAATCCAGGTGGGGGAATCGAACCAAGAACCTTGAGAATCTCACACGTTGACCACTTAGCTACACAGACAATAATAAATGTGTTGTTAAATCAGCCAATAAACTCGATACTGTCAGCGAGTTACCTCCAGTTCCATTTAATTTTATTTACGGTCTTTAGGTATTTATGGCTCAGCTTCATAGTTCTGGTTCCGTAGAGAACATTTGAGCTGTAGATCAAGATCAGGCATGCATTAATAGACAATCTTGAGAATTTATGGTTTCACCAACATATATATCTCGGATAAATCCAGGATGAAAAGAGTGATTTCGTAAATCTACGAAACGAGTCGTAGTTCTTGAAGGAGTCGGTCGCACCAGTAATCCACGCCCGAATAACATCTCGTAGCATTGTCATGTAACACACGTACAGAGTAAATACAACTGCGAAATCCCCGGTTGCAACTCCGACCGTGGGTAAGTGGTTAAAATGTTGGCTTGTTGAATAAAATAATCGGGTTCAAAGCGCGGCGGGTGGAAGAGACTTGTTTTATTTTTCAAAATACATGTCTATGTGTTCATATTTGTTATTAATAATTGATTTCTTGCATCTTTCGTAGATTATCTTATATTAGTGACCATGGGTTAGTGTAGGTTAGGTAAGATTAGGTTCGGTTATGTATCTTTACAATTTTGTTTCTTTCTTTAAAAATACATTTATATCTGTTTGTGTAAACTTAACCTTACATAACCTCCGCTAACCCATGGTTCCTAAAAATGCAAGAAAACAATTATTAATAAAAATGTGAACACATCGTGACATATTTTGACAAACTTGGATACTGGAGGACAGGAATAATCCTTGGAAGGAAATCACAAAAGTTGTCGTAAGTGAGAAATTTAACGCAAATTCTACCACTCCCCTAATTTTGTTTAGTATACCTGAATTCACAGAAGTCAGATACGCCAAACTTATGGAACCCAGTGCGCGAATTTACAGGGGAATGAAGGGGAAATCACGCCTGGGAGTCTGCATGTGGGCATACGTATAATCGTATTCGATTTATCAGGTCATTTTTTTTATCAACGCTTAACTTCCCCTGTAAAAATACCTTAATTCGTACACTGTTGCAACCTTAAAGGGGTTTTCCAGGTTTTCTCCTCAAGAACCACCGGGATGATACCATTATCTTAGACCCTGGCCGCATCCTTTCAGTACCGAGCGGCTATGGAGTAGTGGTACGTTTCGGGCATGAATGTTTGTATGTGTGATTTTAATTTCATTTTTAGAATACATACATACATATATATATATATATATATATATATATATTTATATATATATATATTATTGATAATATGGATTTTAGGAAGGTTGGGAACACAGCATTTCATTTCGACTTTGGTAATTTACAGCCAGGTCAGTCTCTTTCTCAAATCTTCGCTCCTTCCAGTCATCACCTCCTTGTTTCATCATTTCAATTTGTGCAAGTTAGTTGTATATCAAATAGTTAGGATTCTTTATGGTCTGTTTTACCTTGTATGAAGAAACTCTTCCGCATATGAGTGAATTACATATTGACAATTCTGCAGTTTTTGGAATAGAAAGAACCTCTATGAAGTGTTTGGTGACGTGGCAGATGGAAAGTTAGGAGGGCATGGAAGATTGGAGGGAGCTGGCAAGAATATTCGGTTGCTAGTCACGATTCTCCAAACATCGTGCGATATTCGCTCTCAATATCATTAATTATATTCTTGAACTCAGTGCTACTCTGGCCATAGAAGATCTTAGCGCGGGCCATGTCTTGGTTTTAAAACAGGACTACGATGTCTCCTCGCACCTAGGAGACTGAGGTTCGATCCAGAACTCTGATTCTTCGCTTGTTGGCTTGGCAGCTGGAACATCGCTTTTGTGGTAAGTGGAATGGAATGGCACATATTATCTTTATATCGTAGCCCATGACCCATGTTCCTAAAATTAGGTGTTATTTCGCTATCTCATATTTCAGAAAAGCTTTTGCTTTCCGATGTAAAGTTTCTTTCCGATGAGCTATAATGCCTTAAATTTTATGTCTCTCTCTCAAAGAGGACCTAAAGTCAATAATATAAATAAATAAATAAATAAATAAATATATATATATAATATACTATACAGTCTATACATATCGGCGGACCATCCTGGCTGAAGTATTTCCAGGGTTTGTCCTCAGTCACACCAGACAAATGTCGGGATTCAACCTTCAACATAGTCTCTGGCCGACACCTTTGCGAGCCATTTCCCCTTCCCTATCCCGGCCTGAGCCTTAGATGCCTAAAGGCCATAAATAAAATTTAAATTAATTGTCAATTCAAAGTGCGTAATGTTAATTACATGATATGTAGATGAAATCCAATTTGGATATAGAGTGGTAGTAGAAACTCACAAGCTGAAGCAGAAATGTTTTTTTTTAATTAAAAATAGGAAAATTGTGTTGGTCAGGGTTTGAACTCGCGATCCCAGGCATTAAAGGCGAGCACAATATCCATCAGAGCACCTAGACTTGTTTATTCTGATGAGGAGAACACAGTATTCATTGGAGACAATTGATGTTCGGATAAGTGGCTTCATCAAACACTTCTAACGAGCCAGCTATCTGATTCCTGATTTGCTTCCTGCCAGCCAATTCCATACCGTTTACACGAAGTGAATTATTAAGTAACAACATTCCCTTCCACCCCCTGTTCCTACTGCATCTATGAGGGTGCAAAGATGTAGTAGGAACAGGGGGTGGAAGGGAATCAGTGAATGGTTTTAAATAAATATTCACTTCGTGTAGACGGTATCCGTTTGTCTGGTAGAAGCGCAATCAGGAACCAGATAGCAGGCTCGTTAGAATTGTCTGATGAAGCCAGTTATTTGATGAAACTGTTACACGTTTTTAGTTCTTTGATTAAAACGTATTGATTTACTCAGCTTTTATTTTTATTTTATCTTAAATATATAAAAGCAAAGCTCTGACATGGAAAATATCATACTTCTATGTTTTGAGATCGGAGATAGCTTCCAATGAATACTGTATTCTCATAATCAGAATAAACAAGTCTATGTGGTTTGATGGTTATCGTGCTCATCATTCATGCATGGGATCGCGAGTTCAAACCCTGATGAATCTAATTTTGTTTTTAACAAAAGAAAATTGGGTTCATGAGTTCAAATCCTGACAAACATATTTTTTTAAATTTTATTTCAGGTTATTTTAATAAATTTTTCAAAAACATTTCTGGTTCGGCTTGTGAGTTTATTTTACCACGATATATTCAAATTTGACTTCATCTATATGTCCTGTAATTAACATTACCCACTTTGAATTGACAATGATTTTAAGTTTTGCTTATGGCATTTAGGCATCTTAGGCTCAGGCCAGGATAGTGAATGGGAAAGGACTCGGGAAGGTGTCGGCCAGAGCCTATGTTGAAGGTGCAATCGCGACATTTGCCTGGTGTGACTGAGGACAAACCCTGGATAAATCTGTCAGGATGGTCCGCCGATATGCATAGACTGATGTTCTTAGAATTAAATTGAAATCACACACACATATATTCATGCCCGAGGTGTACCACTAATCCATGGCCACACGGTACTGAAAGGATGCGGCCCAGGGTCTAAGTTGATGTTATTATCACGGTGTTTGTTGAGGACAAAACCTTGAAAATCTCTTTAAGGTTGCCACATTATACAGTGGGGCCAGAAGTTAAAACTAGCACGACAATAGTCATTTTTGGGACATCGACACTTCTCAATTATTTTATGCCACGCCATAGCCAAGCAACTTATCTTCACTTTTCCACACATAGAAGGCCAGTATATGTCAAACGGATGACGTAGTAGCCTATTAAATTTACTGATAAACGCGCCCTGCAAATGGAGCCGCGCGGTTGGGTGTCGAGCGAGGAAGTTGAAGGCTTGGTGAAAGCGGTGTGTGTGAAGAGGAAGAATGTTTCCAAATGGGAAATGTACTTTCGCGTATGCACTTTGTAGTGTGTATTAGTGAGCCAAGAATAATTCTGGTTTATGTACTTAAGCGCGCTCAGAAGTGAATATGGGGAAAACGAGAAATTCCACAATGGCATTGGTAGAAACAAAGAGGTACAATGAGTTCCGCGACTGTCTGTGCATTCAAACCTGCGCTGGTCTACAGAATAACTTATTGTCTTTATTGCCCTTGAAGCAGATTTTGCCTTTACGTGCCCTTTTTGCACTTACATATTAATTTCTCGTAATTTGCAGTCTGAAACGAAAACCCCTATAATGCGTATGAAACTGTGTGAAGTGGCATAAATACTGCCTGTCGGGATTTTCAGAACTCAACTTTGTCCTCGTCCATCACTGGAGTCTACAGAGAATTGATTTATCGTTTTCCGACAGTTCTTATTTCTTTATCTTGTGAATTCACGGTCGAGGGTCAGGCATTTGGGGAATATGCCAAAGCACCCATTAAAGCTGTGTATTTCAATTACAGATGAAACTTTATCTGTGGTGTTATATGCGTGTTACGGCTCACAAAATTCTGACACAAGGTAGAAAGTACTTGCGAATGGTATATTACCAATCGGCATGCTAAATGAATATGCACAAGAGGAGCGCCATAAAAGTATCAAGAAGTGCAGAGTAGCCCATACTAGGAAGTGTTTCACCAAACAAGTTTACATAATGTGCTGAAACATATCTGGTCACTGCTGATCCAGTTGTAAGTTATCTTTCCAAAAGGCCGATTATAAAATGCGATTCACTTCCCGGAAAAAAGTGAAGAATTTACTAATGTAATCAGAAATCCAGCTACAGTTGCGGTATTTTGATGAAACTGAAGACGACAACAGTAACTACGACTATGGGCATGATGATGAGTCTGCTTCTAAAGCTGTTGCTGCTTCTACTGATCTTGCCTTGTGATTTTAGTGAGCCAGGATAATGATTGTCTTATAATTGTTATTCTATATGGTAACGTCTATTCACACTAACATTACATATTTCGCCGCTTTATTAAAAATAATGTTTTCCATCATTTTCCATCAGTCTTCGTGTTTCATTTCTCCATATACTTCTTTCCAAATTAATCACTTTACGCTTGGGAAGTTTCTTGTCCAGCGATAGGAATCTTCTCCTGCTAGATTTTATTTCTGGCCCACTGCGCAGTGTGCGAATTAAGGTATTTTTACAGAGGGGATGATATGTTGTTGATAAAGTAACGTGATAAATCGAATATTATGCATCATACGATATGCCCACATGAAGACTCCCAGGGGTGATTTCCCCTTCATTCCTCTGTTAATTCGCAGACTGAGTTGCCCTAAGTTTGGCGTATCTGACTTCTGTGAATTCGAGTATACTTTACAAACTTAGGGAGTCTTAGAATTTGCGTAAGTTTTTCACTTATGACAGTTTTTTGTGAATTCCTTCCAAGGATTACTCCTGTGCTTCAGTATCCAATTTTGTCAATGTGTTCACATTTATTATTATTAATTGTTTTCTTGCATTTTTAGTAACCATGGGTTAGCGGAGGTTAGGTAAGGTCAGGTTCGCACAAACAGATACAAATGTATTGTGAAAGAAAGAAACGAAAGTGTAAAGGTACATAACCGAACCTGACCTTACCATGGTTATTAATTTAAGATAATCTACGAAAGATACAAAAAGCAATTATTAATACCAAATATGAACATATAAAAATATATTTTCAAAGAGAAAGCAAAATGTCACTTGCACCCGCCGCGCTTTGAACCCGGTTCTTTTAGTCAACAAGCCAACGGTTTAACCACTTACCTACGATCGGAGAAGAAAATAGTGAGAAGAAATGCAACCGGGGATTTCGAAATTGTATTTAAACTGCACGAGATGCCATTCGCGCTGGATTACTATTGCGACCGACTCCTTCAAGAACTACGACTTGCTCGTTTCACAGATTTACGAAATCACTCTTTTCATCCTCGATTAATCCGAAACACGTTGGCGCAACAGTACGTTCTCAAGATTGTGGATTAATTCATGCTTGATCTTGATCTACAGCTCAAATATTTTTCTGGAACTTGAACTATGGAACTGACAAGGCAGTATCACGGAAGGTCATGCCAAAATCTACACCCAGTTTTTTTTCACGTGAAGTTGATGCTAAATTAACCCTTCACACAAAATATTAGCTGCGGATACCAAGTACAAATAGGTAAAAAAATTACAAACATTACCTCTGTGTCTTGGTGTCTCATTGACTACACTAACGGGAGTACGCAGGTTGCGATGCCGTGTATATTCAGATCAGTGTTCAAATGCAAAGCGCCAACCATGAACCTTTATAGCATTTTGTGTATGGAAAGGCAAAGATTAAGTAATTATCGTGTATACAGCATTCGTTTCCAACCAGCATAATGAATGTAGATAAATCAGCTTCTTGAAAATAGCATCCATCAAGAAATTTTTGTTTCTTGCAAGCGATATTTGTTTGTTCCTTGCCCAGAGTTAGCTCTACTGCATGTCAGCTCATCATCACATAAATTACATACAGAATGCAAAGAGGAGTATACAACCAGTAATGAAAGAAAGAAAATAATGGACATTGAATCAATTACTACAGCAGCAATCGAACGAAACTATCCCATGCACAGGAATTCTTGCGACGCTATAAAATTGTTGTGTGCAATTATTGTCCCAGAAAAAGTAATGCAGAAAAATGTAACCATAGTCTCACAATAAGGTCTGTCAATGATGTTGATGATGAAGCTTGGTGTTCTGCGCGGAGGCAGGCTTGGAGCAAAAGGTGTCGGCAAGATTGTTCCCTCGAAAGGCACATAGACGCTTATGGTATCTCTGAAATTAAGGCGCAAATTCAGAAAGTGTTTCCTTACATCATTATAACAAAACTCTCTGAAAGTTACGAAATAATGCGTAGTTTCGGAGCTATTGGCGTGCAAAGTTCGGACGGCATCATCACAAATGACGTCGTACATCCAGAAGTAAGTTCCTTAATGACGCTGGTCATTGCTTTAGCAACTGATAATCGAAACTGTACCCAAACATATATTGCAGCAAATTGTATGATTGGAATGCTGCTTGTGAAAGGGAATTTCTATACTTGCCCTATTAAACCATATGAATTCCGTGACAATGAAATATCTATGTAAGGAAATCTCTCTGAAGCATAAATTCCGCTAAAATAAATGTATTGGAGCTACGTCACAATTTGTGGAGATAATGTTCTTTGTGACGATGCCGCGCTAAATTGCAGGCCCGTTAACTTTTGCTTTGTTATATGGATAGTACCCAATATATCTATCTATCTAAATGGATAGGAATGCGAATGCAAGATTCAGAAGCGACATGGTCTGTTACTTACAGACCAAATATTATTGCGTAGCCCTCCTTGCACGAAGGTTGGTGAAGGGTTTGCGCTGAACAATGCACCGTCGTAAGCAAGTAGTAGAACATAGACACACGACGAGATTATTCTATGAACGTATGACAGGAGTGACTGCACTCAATGGAGTGATGAAAGCACGAATGAATCTTGCACCATGCACAACGAAGCAGTACACTTAAAGAATAGTCACCACGTTCACATGTTATGGTTTCCTTCCTCAAGCAGAACTGTTGAGGTGTGGCGAAGTCTGGAGGTCGCTGAGATGTATAACCTGTAGCAAACTACGAATATTTGATCATGTCGCAGAATCGTGTGGAATTAAACTGATAATGGATGAAGGATTGTAATTTTAAAATATTGTTCCTCTGAAAAAGTGCAAAATGTAAATCTTCACGACCTGCTAATAATTCGCATAGTCGCCGGTAAAGTGATTTCTATTACCGGAAGAAAAAATTGTCGAGAGGTTGAATTTTTCGTGTAGTTCCAGGAGGTATTTGAAAAAGTTCAACTGTCTTTCCCGAAGGCATACCTTCTAAACAGGAGCTATCATTGTATGCTGTCCACGAATCCAAAAGTAGAGCGCACTTATCTTCTGTAAAAGGGAAGAAAGCTTCCTGATAGCATTTCGTTAATTCTCGCCTACCCATTTTACCGGATTTTGAAGCTTTCACAATAACGTATTCTGCTTTGAACATTTGTTTAGTAATTGTATGGCCAAAACTTCCCACCAGTTCTTGTAACACTTTGAACAGTTTCAGAAGCAGCATACCATCCATACTTATTGTAGACATGATTGTGTAAGAGTGAGTGAGTATGTAAGCACTATGGCTTACGCCCTTCCCGTTTTTCGTTGTTGATTCGACAAAATCAGTTGCAGATTTTTGCATGATAAAGTTAATAATTCTTCTGGAAGATTTCAAAACAAAACGAGACTTTTTATTTCTTTAACTTGTTTTCCAAATTTTTCTCTTTTCTTTGAATTTCTATTCTGGCCTTCGTTCTTCCCTATTCTCTCTCTCTCTCTCTCTCTCTCTCTCTCTCTCTCTCTCTCTCTCCTCTAGTTCCGTTTCTATTCAAAAATGGCATAGTAACGTGAAGCCCAAAACTATTATTACTGGTAAAAATAGAAAACAAAATTTATCCTATGAGACACAATTGACTGTCCTAGTATTTTCGTAACACTATTAGCTGTAAATCTACTTTCTAAAATATAAGCGAAAATTCTTACATTCGAAAAATTACGATCCGATTGCGAAATGTAAAAGATTCATTTTCTGATGTAGGTATGAAAAAAGATCAATATTTTGGGAAATGCTATTTTAATATGAACAAAACGCTGTCACCCAAGAGTTTGCTATCCTCCATTACTCAACGAACTTCTATTGATATTATAAACCTTATACACTGAAATTGCTGCTAGTATACATTCACATGAAGATTCATATTACTGTACTTAAATATTGACACCTAAAATTGCAACTAACAATGAAATAACAAAAGGAAAGCTAAACAATCTTTTGCACTAAACACAGAATAACCAATCTACAGCAATTAACTACAGACAGAAAATGATACACAATAATATTTTTAATACATTCCGTATTTTAAATATATTTAATATTTCATATATTCTGCTATTATATATAACAGAATTGTGGCATACTGCATTTTTCAACAACTTCTCATAAATGAACTGGTTAGGTTAGGGCTGCTCAACATTTCTATACTCCCCATTCAAACTACCATGCTGAAGGGCGATAAACAATAAAACATTTGCAGACAGTAATTGTATTGTGCTTGCATTGGTTCGGTGTGGGTGGTGCAGGAATAATTTATACTTTAATCACTAAATCGGGTAAATACGTTTGTGATGTATTCATTGAACTGAGACCTAGTCCCCATGATCCTTGGGTCCGTCCTGTTGTGGGCTCCAAAAGTAGATTCCAGTGCCTCTTATGGGTTGTAGTCTTCTGTTCATCTTTTCTTGAGGGTGGGATCGATGAGAATGTCCAAAATGGTTTTCCTGGGGTAGGTTATTCTTGCAGATATATCCAATTGAAAAAAATATTTCTGTTTTTTTCTCCAAATCTAACACTTTTGACAGGAACTTTTAAAATTAAAATGGTATAATTTTAGTATAATTTCAGTATAACTGTGTCACTTGTGCACTGTTCGTTGAACACTTAACTATTACACTTCGAATTATGTCACTTCTGTTGTCGGTTTACTATGTATGCTCTTAACCACCTTTATTGCTATGATTGTAGTAATAAAACGTAATGCCTTATGCAAAAATGTTTATTTGCTTCGAGTACTTTTATAGGACCGAATGATCTCTATCACGCTGTGACGTGATAGTACTTGTTTAATCCCGGCGATCCACCACGTTACGATCTTGGTGGTTGTTAATTCATTTATCCGTATGACATAGTAGCACGTATATTTAGGATAGATCTTAGGTAGAGTTCTTCCGACATTAGGATGGATGTTATAGTGGTTATATAATAAGAGCAAAGATACTTGTAGACTTTTATCCGACACGAATTTTATTACAAATGTTCCATTAAATGTGAGATATACAAAAGATTTTACAGTTACTAAAACAAGGGCCCGGAACTTGGGATTGCAATGAATTACCGGTGGTTCACCTCTTTATGTAGTGACTAGGTCTTTTCGGAGTGGATAGAGATGCCGAGAGGATTCTAACTCCAGACCAAGTTAGAAAGATGGGTGTACCGACTCCAGACCAAGTCAGAGGGAAAGAGGTTACCACTAGTCGAAATGAGTTAGTGATCCTCTCTAGGCTCCCGAAGGACCTTTTATAGTTCTTTCTGGTAGGCGTGATTACAGCACTTCCAAGCTTCACCATATGGAGTCGGTGTCGTCTGCTCCATTATCTCAATCCTCTCTGCGTATGTGGATTGTTTATTATGATTTGTGTTAGCACACTGACCTAATAATCCACTTCCCACTACAATATATATATATATATA
>JAGDQP010041417.1:0-16913 GCA_022664845.1 Lepisma saccharinum | reverse complement strand
ATTTTGTAGAGCAAGTCTTTCCAGTGTAACTGTAGATTAGTTATTGATTTATTTACAACAGAATTGAAGGTAGTTTGTCAGTAATGTTATTAAATATACTAAATGAATGAGCGGGAACCCAGGTGATATGTATGTTTTTACCAGTCGCAATAAGAGTTTGGTATAAATATAAAGAGTTAATTAAATGAGACGCTTTAAAAAGATGAATATCAGCTGAATTGAGAGAATGAATTGCTGATTGTGAGTCAGTTAAAATAAGAATTTTATTATGTTTAATTTTGGAACTATATTTCAATGCGAGATATATTGCGAAAATTCCTGCCGAGAATATTGAAGTGTCATCCGGTAAATGAATTTGTTCCTTATATTTAGTTATGGGATCGTAAATAGCGGCCCCTGTACCTCTATTTTGTAGAGAGCCATTTCGATCAATGCCGATTTTTTATTTTCGTTTTCTTCATTGTTGAAATGCTTTGATTGTTGTTGTGAATACCAAAATCCATAACAATGAAGCTTTTCCAATAATGAAGAAAAAACAAAATTAAAAATCGGCATTGACGGAACGCTTGAATTGGTTACAAACTTTCTTCCCTGAAAGTTTGAACTCTCTAGGCTTGAATTTGTAGGAACAGCATTGAAATTTCGTGCAACGATAAAAATATTTTAGATATACACGGAGATAGTGCTGCCATCTTTTGTTACAGATCGTTGCTTTACATTAATTTTAAGAACCTTATCTGCTCGTTCGCTAACCATTTTCTCTGAGCCATACAATTGCTGGTAATATATATATATATATTTTTTTTTTGGTAGAATTGCCACAGAAAATAGAAAGGCATCAAAACTACCTTAAAACAAAGTAACCATTTTTTCAGTTGAGACTTTAGTAGTAGTCCATAAGAGAAAATATTTCCATAGAGCCATTAGTGTTAGAGAGACCCAATAATAAATCAATCACCATTTTTAGGTTATTGTAGTAAATGTTATTATGGTCCTGACGGCCCATATTTGTCAGGTACGAATTTCCCCTGTGGAACTGGGTTTTGCTGACAAAATATTTGTTGTAGCTTGACGCATTATTGTTATTATTTTACGTTTTCTAGAAATATGTTTCAAAATCGGGGACGAGAGTGTTGCTTCGGGGACAAATGATCACCTTAATTTCTTGCTTATATACAACCATAGACCTCATAATAGAGATATTTAGCACGCTTCCCCACTTCTGGCTGCGCTAAAACTAATGGGTTTTTATTCAAAGCACGCGATTTTGAATCCATCCGCTAGGTAGCTCTGCCATATACCTCGTAGTAGAATATGACGTCTATGGCAGAGCTACCTAGCGGATGGATTCAAAACCACGTGCTCTGAACAAAAATCCATCAGTTTTAGCGCAGCCAGAAATGGGGAAGTGTGCTAAGTCTATCTATTATGAGGTCTATGGTACAACTATTGTATTAATGACAATAATTGTTTATATCAAAATGTTTACCTTAATGATCTAAATATAGTTGGAGATGGAATTACTTTTGAAGCTGGAAGTGATTTTACTTTTTTTTAATCATTCCAGGTATCAGACACTGTCGTTGAGCCATACAACGCCACCTTATCAGTCCACCAGCTAGTTGAAAACACCGACGAAACCTATTGTATTGACAACGAAGCTTTATATGACATTTGCTTTAGAACATTGAAGCTTGCAAACCCATCCTACGGCGACTTGAACCACCTTGTGTCCTTTACCATGTCCGGAGTCACCACTTGCCTCAGGTTCCCAGGTCAGTTGAACGCTGATCTCCGTAAGCTGGCTGTCAACATGGTTCCATTCCCTCGTCTCCACTTCTTCATGCCTGGATTCGCCCCCCTGACCTCTCGTGGTAGCCAGCAGTACCGTGCCCTCACAGTGCCTGAACTCACTCAGCAAATGTTCGACGCTAAGAACATGATGGCTGCCTGCGACCCAAGACACGGACGTTACCTCACCGTGGCTGCGATATTCCGAGGTCGAATGTCCATGAAAGAAGTGGACGAACAAATGCTCAACATTCAAAACAAAAACAGCAGCTACTTCGTCGAATGGATTCCTAACAACGTTAAAACAGCAGTGTGTGATATTCCACCACGAGGTCTTAAAATGTCTTCGACGTTTATTGGCAACTCAACAGCTATTCAAGAACTGTTTAAGCGAATCTCTGAGCAGTTCACGGCTATGTTCAGGAGGAAGGCTTTCTTGCATTGGTACACGGGAGAAGGCATGGATGAGATGGAATTCACAGAAGCGGAATCCAATATGAACGATCTTGTTTCTGAATACCAACAATATCAGGTAAGATCATTTTCTAGTATTTGATTTAAACGTTACTCCGTGGATGGGTCAGAAGAAAAGGTTACAATAAGAAATGAACAACCACAGAGCATGATCGGACATGAATCGATAATGTATTTTAGGACGGTTACACATACATCACTTTTCCACAGGTCTTAGCGATTGAGACGTTATTTTTATCAGACTGAACCAAATTGCTGACGTAGCCTTAGAAATGTCCCTGCTCATTGAACATCGTGAGATGAGCACCGTGTTCCAGACAAGTGCACTATCAGCTGGTGAACAAGAAAAAAATCACTGGGGGCTAAGTCCGGGCTGTATGTGGGATGGCTTCACACTTTCCACACACCCCAACATTTGCAACAGCTGAGTCTAGCGGGTCTGGTGGGTTCTGGCATTGTCATGAATGAAGATGACAACCCTCACGCAACATGTTGTATACTGATAACACTCATCACACATTTCCACGAGTTCAGAATAAATCTCCACTGCCAGAACATTCCGCTCCCACAAGAAGCGTTTTACACCTCGTACTTCCACGGCAAGCCAGTTCTGCAAGCGTCTCGCCATTGTATTTGGATTGGTTACTGCTCAACTGACTGTAAACGTTGTCGAAACTCGCTACAGCGCCACCTGTTGCACCTCCGGGTAAACCAGTTACTTATCTCCTATTTGGTCGATTCACAGAATACTTGATGTAACCTTTTTATTCTGATTTATCCACGTGTAATCGTAAATGTTCTTCCGATGATGGGTCTTCCATAGAAAGTCTCTAACTTACGCTTTTGTCAGTATTGATTGATCTCCCCTGTCTTCTTCAGTATTTTATTGCATAACAAGCTGAATATTTTGTCTTCACATTTCGAAAGCTTTCGAACTCTGATATTCACTTCTGCTCCATGCAGTACGTTACTTCACTCAACATTTTTTTAAATATATTTATTCATTATTCCGTACTTGGGCATTACTGTTCCTTTCTTTTCCGTACTGAAACCATCATCATGTTAAACTGTTCACCTGGGCCTAGAAAGCTTTAGAAGTTTTTGGCCCGGCCCGATAAGTTTTAAATTTTTTGGCCAAAGCCCGGGCCGGGCAGATAAATTAAAAAAAGTTTTGGATCGAGCTCCAATATCTTTGTATCTGGTATAATAATAATAATAATTAATGCATACAAGCCTATGTGAGTGAACAATGTGATGCGCTTAGATTTGCTAGTCATTTTAATTTCATCGTATAGGATTACCGTTTCAATTTATTTCTAACGCAAAGAATCTAACATAATCCTTTCGCTTTGAACAGTCGGATTACTTGTAGTCGCGGGTTTCTTACATTCAACAAAGGAGTAGCTAGTCAAAGTATAACTTTTATTTACAAAACAAAATATTAATTTGACCCCACCCGCAAGACCTACATTTGCACGGTATTTAACATCATCGTATTAGACTGCAACCCTGACTTAATCCATCATTTTTCTTCCTGCGGGTCGATGAAGTGGAGAGAAGAACAAAGAGTGCGGTTTCCTTTCATTTTTATATCAAGACAACAACTCTGACCGTTCATTCCCTGGGATCCAGTGGTTGGATTGACCATATTCTGGTATTAACACGGACCATCAGAGGAAGCTTCAATACGCATACTGTTTTTGTCATTTATTGAGGGAAGGGTATGCAGTCACTCGTGTGACTGCCGACTGGGGTCAACGCTCCCGGTGAATAACTAATCCTCTATAGCGAAAGAGGAGCCGCCAAGCAACACCAACTGTAAATATTGCATTGTTTGTAATACCTTTCCCTCCACGTGGCGTGCACACAGACTTCCACGTTTGGCTTTATTCCAATTATCGTTTAACTAAAGTCAATTATTGAACTGCTTTAAAGAAGTGCAATTAATCGGCCCGAGCCCGGCCGAAAGAAATAGTGGTGCTCGCTTGCTGAAGCCCGGCCCGTGCAGGTCTACACCCTGTCCAGCACTTCTTTCGCCCACCTGGCTCTTGGTCTTCCGTTAGGTCCACTCCCCCGCACCCAATCCCCAATACATTCATTGTTTGCCTTTCTTTACTCTTCTAACTGACCCTGCTCTATTCTGCCTGAATCTATCTAAAATTGTGGTGGGTTTCACCAACCGTCGTTGAGAATTGAACGAATCGTCAGATGTATTTTTCAAGTGCTGAAGTTACTTAATGTGAAGTCTAACGAAGACTGGTGAAACTAGTCTCTTATTTCGTGAGGTTGGAGTACAGTAGGCTCCCTTTTAACTGGCTACCAGGGGCGCTAGACCTTGGCTAGATAATTAAATGGCCAGTTCAACCGAATTTATAGAGTACAGGATAAATCACTTAACAAGACGAGCAGAAATCAGCACGGAAACACTAATACACACACATTTACTGCATCTTTATATTTTAAACTAAATTTATTTACTTATTTAACATAATTCTAAATACATTACAATGTTTATAACAATTGGAAGGGAAAAGTATTAACAACAACAGAAAACAAATCCAGCGTTGAGATGCCAGTTAGCGGGGACATAAAAAGTGTCTCAGTGCAGAATTAAAAGAAGTTTCCGTACTAAATAGATCCATGTATATCGGTAGATCATTGTAGAGTTTGGGCAATCTATGTAAGAGCGAGCGCTGAATAACAGAAAGCCTGGAACGATCAGGGTAAAATAGGTGATTGCTTCGAGTGAATCTAATAGGAATGCGAAAATGGAGGTTTAGGGTATTTAAAAGGTCCTGCTTACGTATGGTGCAACTGGTTGGCATTCTGTAGCGTACAATAGCTTGGAAGTACAGAGTTTAGTCTTCAGAAGTGAGTTGTTACTGGCCATCGACCAGATCGGGAGCAATTGTCTAATTTGGGAGAAATGAGTGCTTTGTAGAAAGTGACAGGGGAGGAAAGGTATAGTAAATAATTGTAGACTACATCCTTAAAAACACATATTTAAGGAAAGAAATATTTTAGAATAAATTAATTTTCTTCCTCAGCTGAGCGGTCGGGTGATCAGAGGCCGGTTAAGAGGGAGTCTGTTGTATTTTTACTTTTAATGATGCTCCTACAAATTCAGGCCTAAGGTAGTTCAAACTTCCAGACAAAGTTATTCATTCAATATTATTATAATTTGGACACTTTACTGGAATTATGTGAAATTTTTACAGGTGATTCACACAGTTCATAACTCTGACATTTGTAGCCCCACGAACCTTTTGGTGTGCAGTTCCTCAGGTATTACAACAGCCCCAGGTCTGTCTGATCAAGAGAGCCTCAACCAAGGGGCTATTCTGATACGCCTTTTTAATTATTTTTTTTCAAAACTTTAGACATCAGGCAACTTTGGCACATACATATTAAAACCTCATATGATTCCCTACTTTACATTTTGTGTGTCTTGGGAATGTAGTAGCTGTATCCGAAGAAAAGTTACATCAAAAGTTTTATTTCCTGTCTCGGTCAACATTTATAAATTATAGGACCATAGACTGGGGTTATGTACCCCTCCCCCGCTACAATCAACCTACTTCCACTTTCTGGTTGATTCTGTTTGATTATACTGTACTTTGTCTGTCTGTTTTTTTTTTTTTCTGACGTTTTCCACCTATTCCGTTTTCTTAACCGTCCATTTGTTTTCACCATTTGGCGTTTATCATGTTTTTATTGAAGGAAGCCAAAGTGGCAGGCAGTGATTCCGACAGACTTCCCAAATACTTGTCACCCCCCCCCCCCCCAGCCCCACCCCGGTGAAAAATCGATAGAAAACTCCACTTACTCTCTCCCAACTTTTACTTTACATCCCCCAAACTGAAAATCCTGTCGGAACCCCTGGTCGCAAGTGTATTAAAATTAATGAAGAAAAATTTGTGCTCCCTCTAACGAAATTAATTTTCAGTTGAAGAACAAAAATAGGCATTGCACACATGAAGCCTTCGAGCGGCCATGTTTTGATTCTATGTAGACTACATATCGTTCTACAATTGAAGTTCAATATACACTCATAATATGCAGTTCTTCCTTGTCCTTGACGTGAGAAGCAAATTTCCTTCAGTAGTTGGAATTATCCCTTAAGACTTGGAGAGTTGCGACCAGTATTTCTTTGAGGAAAATTGTTCTGGGGAAGGAAGGGGGGTATTTCAAATCTTCAGAGGGGTGAGAGAGGAGAAAGGAACCTTGGCCTCGTAACCTCCTCAGGAAAAAATATGGGAGAAGTACATGGATTATGTTGACACTCAATTGGTGAGATGTTTCCAATTACACTGTATGTAAAAAATCAGGCATTACCTCCCGCATTCATGCAAACACCATACCCGTTCATTTATTTACCATATGAATAATCGCTCACACATATACAGCGGCACAGTGAACATTTGTTACCCGTTCTTTCGAAACAACATTACATCGACTTACGATGCTGCAAATTGAAGCTTTTGTGTTCTGCAGAATCACTAACCGCCTCTGTAAAATGCTGCAGTTTCAGAAAACAAATCTTGTGAATAGATACATTTTCTTTTACTTATTCAGAGGGACAGAGACTTTTATTTTACTAATTCTGGGTGACAGGCCATTTTTTTACTTATTGAGAGTGACAAATGCTATTTTTTTTACTTATTGACTGTGACAATAGGCTACATTTTTTTCTTGAGAGTGACAAGAGGCTAATTTTTTTTTCTTGGGTGACAAGAGGCTAATTTTTTTAACTTATTGAGAATGACAATAGGCTAATTTTTTTTACTTACTGAGAATGACAATAGGCTATTTTTTACTTATTGACAAAGGCTAATTTTTTACTTATTGACAATAGGCTAATTTTTTTACTTATTGACAATAGGCTATTTTTACTTATTGACAGTAGGCTATTTTTTACTTATTGACAATAGGCAATTTCTTTACTTATTGACTGTGACAATAGGCTACATTTTTTTCTTGAGAGTGACAAGAGGAATTTTTTTTCTTGAGTGACAAGAGGCTATTTTTTTAACTTATTGAGAATGACAATAGGCTATTTTTTTTACTTATTGACAGTGACAATAGGCTATTTTTTACTTATTGAGAATGACAATAGGCTAATTTTTTTACTTATTGAGAGTGACAAGAGGCTAATTTTTTTTACTTCTTGGGAGACAATAGGCTATTTTTATTTTACTTATTAAGTGACAATAGGCTAATTTTTTTACTTATTGAGAATGACAATAGGCTAATTTTTTACTTATTGAGTGACAATAGGCTAAAAAAAAATAGTTATTGAGAGTGACATGGGTTAAAATTTTGCAATTATTAATTTCTAAGGTGGTTCGCTTTACTATACAGGTTGTAGAACAGTGAGTGATCCCTTGTTGTTACAATGTTTGCTGTTTTAGTGGGAGAGAGATTGACTCAGTGTGTGTGGGGGGGGGGAGGGGGTAATACCCCCGTCACCCCTCTGAAAGAAACAGTGGTTGCGACCTCTTTATAAAAGGTCATGAAAAAGAATAAAAGATCAAGAAATGTGATTTTTGTCATTTGGGTACACACCTTGTGTAGTAATGTATTGACATTCTTAAGAACTCGAGTTTACACCAAGTAGCCTTTAAAACCATTCCACTTTTGCGCTTTCGTGGTATTCTTTTGGTTAGTGAAGTTAAAGGTTTGCAATGAGATTATACGAATTTGTAGACTCCGTTCAGTATTAAGATGAATGTAAAGCAACGCTCTCCAACAAAAGATGGCAGCACTACCTCCGTATATGTAATCATTCCAGAAAATTTCACTGCTGCTCCTACAAATTATAGAGTCCTTCTATCCGTTCAGATTTTTTATTTTATTTTCTGTTCATTGTTGAAATCGCGTGATTGTTGTGACTACCGAAACCTACACCAACAAAGTTCATTCAACAATGAAGAAAAACTAAAATAATAAGTCTGCACTCTTGAATTGGTTATAAACTTTCTTGCCTGAAAGTTAGAACTGTCTAGGCTTGAATTTGTAGGAGCAGCATTGAAATTTCGTGCAACGATAAAAATTAGACATATGCAGAGGTAGTGCTGCCATCTTTTGTTAGAGATCATTGCTTTACATTAACCTTAAAGGTTTGCAACAAGGTTGAGTAATTTGTGGACTCCATCCAGTATTAATGATTAGGATGTCGGGTATTGGATAAATTTGACACTCTTGTTTTAATTCGCAGGAAGCAACAGCGGACGATGAATATGAAGACGAAGGCGATGATGATTTAAACGCTGAGGAAGTGGCCGATTAATGAAGCTCCAAAGACCGACTGCTAGAAGCCAGCTTGCACCATGCACTTGAGAACCCTACATTTTTCTCTACTTCTTGAAATCGATCGGAAATCTTAAAAATACTGTCTTAATTTTTTTTTGTGTTGCTGCTATGATGAAAAGTTATTAGTCAGTTAATGAAGTTTTAATAAGAAACGCTATTTAATTGGCACAAGATTTAGAAAAAACTCTTCAGCCTTTTGTTAAATAGACTGAAAGATGTGAATTTGCTGTTAGCCAAAGATAAAAAAAAGGTGACTGATTTAAAATGCATATCAATTAGCATTTATTATCTGCCACTGTCCTATAATTGTAAAGGTTTGGAAGTCTGTTTCGTAAACTTTTTTTTTCTCTTCTTTTTTGTAAACTGTATTTTTCTATATTTAAGTAAATGATTTTCTTGTAAATAAAATTTTGTGTCGTTTATTTTTAGTGCAAGTGTGTTTCGTTCGTATAGAATTTAGGCATCTATGGTCTAAGCCGGGATAGGCCAGGGGAAAAGATGACCAGGGCCTAAGTTGAAGGTACCATCCTGGCATTTGCCTGGTGACAAAAAACCTGAAAAAACACAAGTCAGGATTGCCGGTCGCTGGTATCGAACCCAGGACTTCCCGAACCCGAAGCCAACTTACACTACTGTGGAACCTGGTGGCTTGGAGCGGGGGTGTTGTGTGAGGGTGAAAGCACTTCATGGTCTGTGCACCGAGTGCAAGTCGTTGCGTGGTTCTGATTGTAGTGTACGGCACCACCAGGTGAGAAAGAGGAAAACTAGGATCATTGGGGGTAGTCCTACTGGTCCGCCTGAGCAGAATCTGAATTGACGCTCAATCTTCCCAGTGCCATTTGCTCGTCAGGAAAACCAACCAAAACGTAACATGCTGTTCATTTTTTTTAAAAATCGGATCTAGCGAATTATAAGCCCGATTTTGATGCTTGAATTTGCATTTGAAAACTCTTTGCCTTACTAAGACAGAAAAATATTAGGGTCGGTAGAACCCCCTAGGGCAGTGCGAAAATAATGTCAAACATTTCACATTTCTGATAGCACTGACCCCAGAAGGCGGCCGAAACTTGTGTGCTGTATTCTACGCTTCAATACCTTTCAAATGGTGTATCACACATCAAAATCGGTGAAGGGGTTCAAAAGTGATGACTCTTTTAGCCGAACCACAGAATTTTTACAAATGATCGAAAAGTGTCTGTCTTTTTGCTTTAGCACTAAATGGTTGCTATCTGGGGGTTTTTGGAGGCAATTGTCCCGTTGGGGTAAGAAAAAAAAAATCTTATAGGAGTTAGTTTTCGAGATACGCAGCTTACAATGATCCAAAATCGACTTTTTGTATGAAGACTATGCACTTTTTTCTAATATGCAGCCTTACAAAAAAGTGATATCCATTTTGCGAGTGACTTCATTTGTCACTATGGCGGAAGGGAAGATACTGTCTTTATTTTATTACAAAAAAAATAAAAAGTTTCGCCATAGTGACACAAATAGTCACTCGCAAAGTGGATATCACTTCTTTTGTGAGTAAAATTCTTGCGTTAGTCTTCGCTTTACCCCGAAGAGTTTTTTATACTGATATATGGTATACGTCAGGGGCTCCTGGACTCATGTCCGCGTGGTTCCGGGTTCAATTCCCGGCTGGAGTCCATCCACCGTCATGAGGCAAGTTGGTGGGGAGTCACGTGAATAAAGACGTGACGCGCAGTGCTGACCCCACGGCCGTCATTCAGGTGGACGCAGTTACACCAACCGCGGAGAGATGGCGTTGGGGCAGGCTCAGGACCTTTCGGTCTGTAACGCCAGTAGTTTTTTTTTTATGGTACACGTCAACCGTAATTTAGTTTGAAAGTAATTTGTTACTAAAGACAAAGTAAAAAAGCGTCAAAATCTATGTATCCAGTTATAAGAGGTAGTAGTTCTTATAACAGTTATGAAATAATATGAAATACAGTTGGAAAACTGTTAATAGTTTGTACTGATGGACTGAGCTCAAATTGTTTTTCATATTTTAATATCAGAAAGACAAAATGTACATTTTAGATAGTAACATTATTCTAAAGTTAATAATGACAGTTGTAATCCCCATTCTAACAATCCAAAATGCTATAATTTTCATTATTATACACTTCTATAACTTGCCCTCATCAGAAATCAGTTAAAATGAAAGGTTAACGAAAAAACTCACAGGCTTTAATGTAAGTAGATTTTTTCAAGTAGGTCCAACCCGAAGAAAAAAAAAAAAACACTGATTCTTTTGGGCTGGGCAACAAGAACCGATGGTCAGCTTGCCATCGGATGAAGATGACATCCTAAACACAGGTCTTACAGTGAAGAGTGGGCGTAACCACTCATCCACAGGGTTAGACATATTCTTGGGAACACACACACATGACCGCCCTGCTGGTCTAGTGGTTACCGTCGCTGAGTGCTGATCGTGGGTTCCCGGGTTCGATTCCCGGCTCTGCCAAGGATTTTTTTCCCAAAGCGAGAGGGGTCGGGAACGGTGCCCATCCAGCATCGTGATACAATTGGGGAGCTGCTGTGAATAAAGGTCAGTGAGAGGGTCACAGCTGAGAGCTTCGGCCCTCCTCTCCCAACACGTCTGGTCAGCGAGGGAGCAGTAGACCAACTCCTCCCTTCGAAAGAGGCCTCATCCATTAGTGGATTGAATATGGCTGTGAATTATTTATTACATTGCTGTGGATTATTTTAGTAACTGCTTCTAGGATTAAAATCCTAATCAGAAAAAAAAAAGTATCGTTGGTCGGTAAATTTTAGACCTTATCATCGCAGTAAACTCCTATCGTATAGAGTACACTCTGTTAAGACAGTCGAACTAGCTATAAATATCACTCGAAAAGCCTTGACTAGCAATTGCCTTCGTGGCCTAGTGGACAAAGGCACCTTATAATCCCGCTCAGGATGTCCGTCTGTGTCTAGAAACTATATCTCAGGAACTATAAGGTGTAGAGAAATACTTGATGCGTCGCTAGAAAGGTCAGTAGTTTTCTATAAAACATCAAATTGCTTCCATTATTTTAGTCCCAGCAGCACGAAACTTGGCATAAACATTATTCGACGTAAGTACTGCGGATTTTCCCGATTTGTATAAAAATTAATGCTTTCAAGGGACCGGAGCCTTTGTGATAGCAGAATCAGTTCTAATTTGAAAAATATTCACTCCCTCACGGTGTAACTCGTATGTCGATTGAGCCGTCAATAAAATAATGTTTTGCGAAGACAGTTTGGAGCGATTATCTGTTACAAGTGGTGAGCAATGAGTTATGTTTCAGGGAGAATTATGTAACCTTGAACAAGGCAGGATAACATTTTCTTGTCCACTTTGTATGTTAAATACAATTTTACTTCAAATTGGCGATTTCAACGTCAAATAGTCCGAAATACTTAAGCATAATACGTTGTCAGATGGATAAATAATATTTTGCATTGGCCATTTTCTATAAATGTCGAAAATGTGCAAACTCTGGTAAGTAAGAACATATGAAGGTCATGGTGGGAAAACAGTGGTAACCCACATTAAGCATGAATTGAGATATTACTTTAGGAAAATGTTCATTCTGTCTTACCACAAAACAAATTGCTAATATGCTGCCATCTGTTGATTTTAACTTGAACTCTTTCCACAGTTCATCTCACATGTATGTTACCATTGTATTACTATACTCAACGAATCATTTTCTTAAAAAGTGAGGGTTAGCACTGTTTTCCTCCATGCCCTTCATATGGTTGGCTATTGCCTCATTGCTCAACGTACCTGTCGATGTTTGAACCTCTCATGTAGCGTAAAAAAAATAACGAATGACTGACCCGTTTATCGGCGCTAGGAAAGTCTCCAATAGGTACAGCAATGGACGTAAGTTTTAACGCATGTTCATCGATTAAACTGACTTGTCTAATTAAAAAAATGAATATATTGAAATATCGTATAAATGTGTTGGCTTAAAACACAGGACACATTTTTGAGGAAAATATTGTCCTGATAAGCAGCGGAATGAGTGCGATATTCGCAAAAATATTTTTCGTCGACAAAAAGTTAAAAAATCTACCAAGTTGTATAGTTCCCTCGCTCTATATCGGAGAGGGATATTTTTGTAACGCAATGGGAACTATTTATGGGGCTCCATAGTCTAGTGGTTAGAGCGTTGAACTCATGTCCCGGGTTCAATTCCCGGCTGGAGCCCCTTTTCAGCGTCGTGAAACTGGAGTCACGCGAATGAAGACGTGACGACCACTAGGTCTGGTAAGCCCCTAATACGCCTGTTCGTGGCTATGTGGCGTGCAGCGTTGGCCACACTGCCGTCACTCAGGTGGATGCAGTGCCACCAAGCGCGGATAGATGGGGTTGGGTTAGGCTCAGAACCTATCGGTCTGTAACGCCGGTTTTTTTTTTTAATGGGAATTATTTATTCTAATTTTAATTTTCGTTAATAGATGTCACATTCTTCGCGAATTTGGAAAATATTCTTTAGAGATATGCGACAATTGTTCATAGCTGTAGAGCTATGAACACAAGTCTTAACGCATGTCTTTAGAGAATATTTCTCAACTTTCCAATGATATATAACATCTAGATAGGATTAATAATTACCACTGGGTTAGAAAAAAATATTCCTCTCTGGGATAAAACTAGGGAACTATAAAACTTGTTGAGATTTTTGGACTTACAAGGGAAGGGTCACTCACACCTCAAAACTTTACTTCAAATTTCGTACATAAGTAGGTCAACCACAAAGAGATTACGAGACAAAAAATTAACTGCCAGTTTGAACTGCAAGGCCTGAATAAAAGGGTAAAATTTTGACGCGGTCTATCTTTGCAGTGCTTGTCAAAAGTTTCGGAACGGCTAAATATCTCTGTTAGAATGTGGGTGTTTTGAAAATTTGAAAGACACAAAGTTGCAGAAAATAAGCTATGGAACGGGCGGGTCGCTGAAAATAGGTGGAAACCCAACTTCGAGTTTCGAACAAAAGTCAGCCAGCCACAAACAACAGCAGGACATATCTGATTTATTTTTACCGTGGGTACCGTATTTGCAATAAACAATGGTGTTTCCAAATTTAAAAAAATCAAAGTTGAGCCCCACACATTTTGATTGGCTACCCGATCCGATAGCTCTGTTGATTTGCTGCAACTTTTGTCTCTTGCTAATAATAATAATAAAACAACTGATATTTATCCGTCCCGTAAATTTATTTCTCACCCTTAATTTGCTTTCCGCCCAGGACTCCCATCATAACATTTCTGAGCAGAACATATTCTGATTTTTTTCCCTTGTAGATACAGAAAATTGCAATAAAAACTGGGAGTTCCCATTTTAAAAGCATCACACATTTTGATTGGCTAGCTCACTCAATAACCCTGTTGATTTTCTGCAACTTTTGTAAACTCATTCTAACCGAGGTATTTAGCCATTCCGGAAGTTTTTGCCAAGAAAATGTGACTTTTTTCAAATATCACCCTTCTTTAGCTAAATATTACCAGTACAATATTTTCCACAAAATTACGCCATGTTATCGTAGTGTATCTGTACGTCATTTGTATAAGATATTTCAATATATTTATCTTTGCGCGCTCGCTTTCTGTGCGTTTGGTGACTTGTTGAATTCCCGCTGGGATCCATCGAACTGTGGTTTGGAGCCCACTTTCCCACAACTGTAGGTCCCGTCCTTAGAAGCTCACTAGTTCGTTCAGGACATAATTCAATCATATATTTTTCTGTAGAGCTTTGGACAAAAGTTTTGACGCATTACCTTTTCGTATTGAAAAATAACTTTCCTGTAAATTTCGGAACCATTCCATCGGCAGGCAGAGATTTAGTAAATACAGTAAGAGACCAGCGCTTTCGTCGTTATAAACACTAATCATGGTAGAGAAGTACTCTTTGGTCTATTTCTTCATCTTTTCTTTGTCTTACTATATTTAACTGAATTTTTGGCCTTTATTCTTCCTGACGACGGAACCAAGAGAGTTCCGAAACAGCTGAGGCGATAAGGTCTTCAAAATTCAGTTGAAGTGATTATTTTTCTCTATATAGTACCGTCAGTCTTGAGACCTGCTCTGCTCTCTCTAAAACTACTGCATATTCCAAAATTGTGCAGGGGGGCGGGGGGCGGAATGGATTTGCCAAAGGAAATGGGAAAGTCCCATAAATTCTCTGAAGTAAAGATGGGTCGAAATAAGCATAAATGGGTCTACTCTCCACCAAGTAACAATAATTCGTCTGCGCCAGGTCGAAAAAAAAAAAAAAAAAACTGTACGTGACACCTAACCTCCACATACCCTTAGCCACTATTTTTTTTTAAAATTTCCTAACACTTGTATATAATTTTCTTATTTAAGAAAATTATTTTCCTTAAAAAATAAACAAAAACACACCAGGATTCGATCCCGGGTTCTCCGTATTAGCTTTCCGACATTGGCAATTCGAATTCAGCCGCTTGTCAGTCTTATTTACGGTTAAGGAGAAATGCGCCTGCGCGAGAATAGCCCCACCTTAATAGGGCTTTCTATATTAAGACACTAATAAAAAAAAAATACGAATTGCATACATTTCAACGACTTTGATGTATTTGTTAGTAAGACAGACTGTCACAGCCTGGTTCAATGGCGGTGATTATGTCTGCACTCGTACCGAAAGTCCCCTTCTTCGTGCTTATTTCGACCCAGTATTAACTCCGGAGAATGTCTGGAAATTCCTTACTTCCTTCGGGGAATCCATTGCACAATTTTGGATAGAACAGGTCTCTAGATTTCGACGGCACCCGCCTTAAGTTCCATCGTTAATGGTATTAGAAATAGGAAGCTGTAAAATTAATTTTCCCACGCTTTCGGCAGCCTATACCGTCGACACGAAGCACCATCGGATGCTCTATACCTTGTCTTTTTTTTTCACGTCAGGTGGTTATGTCGGTATTATTCTGCAACACCCTGTATATATAATAAATATTACACAGAAAAGCAAAAGCAATTTTCTTTGTGCAACGATTTATACGGTAAAGTAGTATTAAATGTCGATTTATTGTGTCTTTTTTTTTGTTGGCAATAAAAGAACAAAAGGATACATAAATTAAAACTTACACATTTCACAATGTACATAGTCAATAACACAAAAGTGCTTACAAATTAAATATTCCATGTGGGCCAATTTCTTAGCAGAATTTCGAGAAAAAAAAATCACATAAACCGAAAATATCTTAAATGTTTAGGTGAAAATGGAGATCCTTTGATCTTTTAAAAATTAAGCATATACAAAGTCGTTCATGGACTTCACTATCACTGATCGATTACAGATTCTCCTTTTCTTGTTGACCGTGTTTGAACAATTCTGTACACCAAAACAACCATAGATCATTAATGTTCTGTACCACACAATTACACTTGTCACGTTTAACTCCTGTTGTGAGATTATGTGATTCCACTTTCTTCTTCAGTTTTCAACAATATTTTATTCACACTACAGGCAGTGCTCGATTAAATTATTTGGGGTCTCTGGCTTTGTTAGGGACCCTGTGATCTTTATATTACTTACTGTTTTCATAGGGTATTGATTTACCTTCGGCGGGGGCCCTTAATCTGGCTCCGATTACAGGTAATACACAAATTAAGCTCTGGAATTACAAGTTCAAGATGAAATAAGGACCTGATTGGGGATCTTAGTGTTGATGCACAGTTTTGTACGGACAATCTGTATAATGTTGTTGTTTGCGTTGTTGTAGTGTAAAAAAGCACTGTGTACTTGTAAAAACAAATCACTGCTGCTCTTGGATATTTTTGGCGTAATTTAATTATTTTGACCGCGGAGTGGCCGAGAGGTTAACGCGCTCGCTTTCTGTGCGCGTGGTCACGGGTTCAATTCTCGCCGGAGTCCATTGAATGGAGTGGTTCGGGGTCCATTTAAAAACTGTAGGTCTCGTTGCTAGAAGCTCAGCAGCTCGTTTACGACGTAAATAATTCAATCAATGAAAGATGGCACAGCTACGCGAGCCTTATTTATAAACAGGAATGAGTATTTGGAAGACTCAAGTCCATTCCGATATTCCGGAACCACAAAAGTTGGCGTTCCGATTTCGGAATCCTGATTTTTTTTCATTCCCCGAAATATTTCGAAATTCCGAGCATCCGTACATTAAATTATACCTTATCTTCCACCAGTGTTTGCTTAATTATAGGGAAGACAATATGTTCTTGTTGGGAAGTGCCTGGTTGGTGTAGTGCAGGGGTCACCAACCTCCGGATGCGATCCACATAGCGATTTTGACTAGTTCCGAAACAAATCCAAAATCAGTTGATTATATCGTACACTGAATCTAAAACAA
>JAGDQP010041416.1:0-16914 GCA_022664845.1 Lepisma saccharinum | reverse complement strand
TGCCAAAATCGAGGAATTTTAAAGCAGTTGGGGAAGATGATGATCTTATTAATGTTTGCTACTAATAGCATAGACCTCACAATAGATAGACTTAGCACTCTTCCCCATTCCTTGCTGCGCTAAAACTAATGAATTTTTGTTTAGAGCACGTGATTTTGAATTCATTTGATGAATGAAGTCATATGATTGAAGTCATATCCTATCTCCTATTATCCTATAATCCTATCTCGTTTTCTAATGATATCTTTGTTTGTACATTAACTATATACTATATGTATTAATTGTAGGGCATAAAGCTGGTGTTTTTCTGTAATATAATGATGACAATCCAATGTAGAGAAGCTTAAATGTAGCCCTACTGAAAGAAAATAAATTAAATTAAATTAAATAATAGAATATGACGTCTATGCCAGAGCTACCTAGCGGATGAATTCAAAATCACGTGCTCTGAAGAAAAATCCATTAGTTTTAGAAATATAAATATATAAAAATATATTTTGAAAGAAAAAAGTGTTGTTCCGGGCGGGACTTTCACTCAAGGAGCCGACGTCTTGACCAGTCATCCATGAAGGCGACCTGGCAAACGGTGCTTTCGAACTTGTATTTACAGTGCATGTGTAACGTAAGAAGCCCGGTCACGTGTCTTATGTTTGCTTGTGTTCTACCACTTTAAAACATCTTAAAAATTCATGGTTATAGAACTACTAAAAATACATAACATATTTTTTTTCGAGCCAATTGTAGTTTCAGTCTTTTTAAAATTCAATTTTCAAATTTTCTAACCTCTCTGAAAATTTGAATTTTGCGCCAACATAAATGAAACAATTAATATCTTGTAGAGCTTGAAGAAAATCTTCATTTTTTTAAAGGTCATTGTAGGTGCAAATCTGACCGAGATATCGTTAAATTGCCAAAAAAAAAATTATTTTGAGGTTAGGAGAGTCATTTTTATGCTGAATATGGTAGATTTTTTTTATTTTTTTTATCACGATTGAAGTATGAGTTGCTGGCAAGGATTTTTACATCATTTTCTCGTTACAACTTATCACAAAGTTTAATGGATGCGTCAAGGAATCAGTGAATTCTGAATCAGAATTCAGAATATTCCACGCGAACCTTTTTATCTACAGTGTACTACGTTCATAATATACTGAAAACGTATGTCCAAAAATGATGGTATATATATATATATATATATATATATATACCGTCCCGTTGTTCTAGTGGTTAGCGTTGCTGACTACGGATTGTGTGGTCTCTAGTTCGATTCCCGGCGATGCCAAGGATTTTTCTAAGGCATTTGGGTCTGGAACGGTGCACACTCAGCATCGTGATGCAATTGGAGAGCTGCTATAAATAAAATATAGGCAATTGGAGAGCTCAGGCTCTCCTCTCCCAACTCGTCTGATCAGCGTGGGAGCAGTAAATCAATCACCTCCCTACGGGGAGAGGCTTCATCCAGTATTGGATCTAATATGGCTGTGATTTATATGAAGCAAATTGTAAAATATTAATTTATTTACTGGGTATTGAATCGCATTAAACTGCTCTAGTTTAGTTAAGAAAACATTATCTTCCATAATGGAACCAGTTTGGATAACTTGCCTCAGGCAAGCTCAATCTGTTCCTCAGTTGGGACTAACTTTTGCGAACGCACTCTTCTGTAAAGATATACTTCCTCAGTTGGGAAAATTTCATAGTACTTCCTCAGTTAGTACTTCCTCAGTTGGGACAACACCCGGAGCCATCACGAAACATTCCTCTGTTTGGGTCTTATTTTTGCGGTGTAGCACTACCTCTGGTGGCTATATGTGCATATTTGAAACCTTTTTGATGAGGCGTATTGTCTATCAATTATAAGAACATGTTCCCTGTGTTGGGATTCTTTTGCCTGCGGTCCTTAGTAATATATATATTTGAATAATTTCAAATAAAATTTGTTGGTACTGGGTTCGGTCCCAAATATGAAATTGGGGATAGTATTTTGTGTTTGTTTGGCCTGATTTTTGGTCCAGACTTTATGCAGCTGTTGTACTGCGATTTATTATTATTATTACTATTATTATTATTAATAATATTAATATGGGCGTGGAGATATCTTGGAAAAACATTGTCCCAGGTAGTCACCAAAGTAGGGAATGTAATCCCGACTGGATTTTAGACCTGGGGGTCTTAGTGGATGGATAACTTAGCAAAATTGCTCATTGTTTCAACAAGAATTCCCAGCAGTTTAGAATCAGCATAAATTTCAACTTGGAAGTTTTTGAAGCAAATAATAATAATAATAGAAAAACACTAACTGGTAAAGAAACTCTCCATAACAGGCCGGACATTACCTGCTGAGAGCCTAAAGCCTCGGATAAAAGCCGAGTAGTTGTTTGGGTCCCATTTTACGCTGTAGGTTCTGTCTCTATATAACCTCGCTAATAATAATAATACCGCTTATCCGAGTGATTAGCGCTCGTGTCTACGGTGCACGTGGTTCCTGGTTCAATTTCCGGTATGGGTTCTCAAAAATTTCGGTGTTGACACAGAATCGTGAGGACAATTGGGGAACTTCTCATTAAGATACAAATCACATAACGAATTTGTCAAATATTTCCGTAAGGCTTTCTGTGAGAACTGACTATGGAAAAATCCAAATAACTCTTGAGAATTTTATTTCTGATGAAGTTTTGACTGACTATTAACAGCTAGCATAGAACGGGATTGACTCTCTAGCAATAGTTCGAGGTGGCCAAAACATCCAGTCATAGTTCACTTCAAGTGAAATAAGTTTTTTAATGTGTGAAATTGATTATAATTATCTAATATATTATTATTATTATTAAAATGAGCACTTGCATGTTGAAATCTCACTTCCATAATGTAAAGCAGTAAATAATATTTGTACGATGAGACAATTCAAAATAATGTAGTGTCCTTTTCACAAGCAATCACTTTTTGCCAAAAAGAAAAATTTGGGATTTATGGATAATCTAAATGAGTTTTCTCAAGCTTATCAATATCACTTCAATATGGCGGACGAAATATCCACTCACTGTATTTGTAACGTTTGTTTTACAGAAGTGGCGGTGGTTCTCTTGTTTGTGGCGATTTTGAGAACTAAAGCAAAGGGACAAAACTTGCACAAGTCCTAAATTGCAGAAGTCCTAAATTGCACAAGTCCTAAATTGTAGAAGTCCTAATTTGCAGAAGTCCTAAATTTCAGAAGTCCTAAATTGCAGAAGTCCTAAAAGACAAGAAGAGAGTTCAATGGAGTTTACAGAAGTCCTAATTTGCAGGAGTCCTAAATTGCAGAAGTCCTAAATTGCAGGAGTCCTAAATTGCAGAAGTCCTAAATTGCACAAGTCCTAAAGTTTAGGACTTGTGAAAGTTTTTTTAGGACTTCTGCAATTTAGAACTTCTGTAATTTAGGACTTATGGACGTTACCCAAAATCCGAATATTGAACAAAAATACTTTAGGGTTATATTAATTTCTTTAGAAACAATTCTGCCATTTGCCAATCTATACATTAAAGTAGCATTGAAGGGGTGAACATATCAGAAAAATTGAAGTAGTTGTGATTACTTCTGCTTGACAACGGGAAGGACTCGCATTATTAAACAAGGAATCCAAACAAGTAGATTTCGTTGTGAGAGACGTATAGAGATTGTCACAAATAAAAAGTAAATTTTTCCAATGACACACATCGTCTTGAAACTCAGAGAAACCATTGCCCGTTAAGTACACATGTCTCGAAAGATGAAATTTTATGTTTATTGTCTGGAATCAGGATACCTAAATTAAAAATTTTGAAAAATGGGCGAACATCGGACGGAGTCACTAACGGTATTTCTACCATTAGTATTAATGAAGAATGAGAAGGATCATACCTGATTAACGTAACATGGGTTATTGTATAAAATAAACTTAGATCACGAGTATAGTTGATTTTAGCAACAAATTCCAGATTATAAAAGTTTTCCCTTGTTCTGCGCACAAAAGTCGAAACGTTAATGTGTTCTGAAGGATGTCTGAAACAATTTGCAAAATTTCATTATTGGCGGAAAAGTAGTGAAAGGAAGAAGCTATTTTCGCCTGGTGGGACATAAGTGTACAGAAAGTTTTAGCCGTTTCATTTTGAATCGCGCGGATTGTCGCCTTAACTCCGATGATAAAATCCTGAAACACTGTAATTTGTTTTTTATAATTATTTTTGATTCGTTGGACGTCTTCATTCAGGATATCATTTTATGCTTCTAATCTAACCACAGGGCGTTCGGTATGTTTTTGATCATACAAATTATAGAAAGTCAGCCAAATTGAAGCTGGACTAAAGAGTAATGATAAGAAACTACGTTTAACTCGCGAGAGTTCACACATAGAAGGATCGGAATTTATTTTATATGGACACGGAATCAATGATTCTAACTTTTTTTGATCCAAATGTTTGTATCAACCGATAGAAATTTAAATCCGTCATACTTAGTTTGTGGTACAAGATCGTTTTCGAGATCCATATGCAAATAATACGGGACAAAAATCCTATTGTCAGTCAAAATTGCTACCGCATGTTTATGCAAATTTGTTCCTGTTTCTAAGTTGACAATATTTTCTTCTGATAATGGGTGTCTTTGTGACTGAGCTACGGGCGCAAAGTATATAGAAAGGATAAGAGCAGAAAGTAAGTGTACACAGAGTAAATACATGTTGCTTGACCTGTAATGTAAAAAACGATGTTTCAAGATCAGAATCCCACTGCGTTCATATATTTCAAATATGGCATAAATCTCATAACTGGTTACGTAAATTATAAGGGCTTTCATAAATCATAAATGGCATATTATCTTATTGTCACATAGCATTTCGTTGTTCAGTAATAATTGCATGTTTTCATTAGCATAAATACTAAGGTTGAGGCAAAGGAAAGTTTTATCAATTATTGTCAAAATTATCTTCGTCGTCGTCTGCAGACACATAACTATTGATTATGTGTCTGCAGACGACTGCAGATAGAATTATTTTGAAGACTTGGCGTGTTGACGTGTTTGCTGAATGCTCTGAGAGTCAGTGGACCGTGCTGCTCTCAAACTTTCAGATACATGTCCCATCAACCAAAACCATAACAAAAAACTCAGGATTCTTTTATTATAAAAACCGCGAACAAATATTATTCAAAAGTCACCAACTTGGAGAATGAGCGCAACCTATAATGACATAAGTAAAAGAGTTGAGGAAATTGATTTAAACAAATTCATAACATTGTAAAAAAAATTCTGTATGTTGATTGTAGTCCTAGCGGTGACAATAATTTAAGATATGGAACATTGTAATTAGGTTCTCCTGTTATGTTCTAAATCAATAAATAATATCAATATATCAGTATTTCAGTATATCATTATTTCATTCTCATATATTTGCATTTATTGTATCTATTTCCATTTTTGGGCCGGTCTAATCATAAATTGTTAAATAATTCAACTTTTTAGTGGAGCGCTCCTAATCAATATTTTATGGTACGTACCTAAATCTAAATATCACTGGTGTACCTAAAGTATATCATTTTAAAAAATCAGTAGCCGGATATTTAAATTGCCTCACCTAATTTTTCATGTAATTTGGAAAAACATAAACACGCTCGACATGTCATTCGCTAAAACTATGTGGTCTCTTGTATCATTCAGAATACAACCTTACATCTAGTCGTTCATAGTATAGCTTCTAACTATACTTAATTGGTCGTATCAATTCGTTGTCGTATGTTATTGCCATTAAGCCCTGCACTCACATATTCGGGTAACCCACTAACATATAGACTATCATTTCCTCTATAGTTCGGAAAATTTATAAACTTGAATAAGTTTCGTTAAAATTGGGGTATTTAATTGTGTTTGAATTGCATTTGAATTACATATTCATGCTACCAATATAAATAATAGAGGAAAATTTTAAGGGAACTAATCCATTTGGACAAAATATTATGTATCTTGGCATAAAACTTAAACCGAACTTTCGTGAAAAGCAATTAAAAAATGGTTTTCGAAAACAACAGCTAATCGCGTAGAATCTATACCTAAAACCAGTTTGTTGAACGAATGATTGTGCCAATTATATTTTATTTTACATTTATTGGTCGTCACCCACAAAAACCTTGGAAACGACGAAACCTCTAGGAAGCGCTATGAAATCCAAATTCTCAATAAATGGCACCCAATAAAGTTTGTGGAAATTTCACTACGCATTTTAAAAATCTAGCAATTAACGGAATATTTGGAAACTCAGGGATCATATCTCGATAGAAATCGCTTCGTTAGAAAAAATTGTGTTACCGAATTGCAACCAAAACTACCGATTTAATTCGTTGGTTGGCTGGCTGGCTGTCAGTATAGGTTACAAGAAATCCTCTTAGTCGTTTAGTGAAAGAAAGTGGTACTCTCGCAGGTTATCTCATTCCCTCTAAGCAGCGATGAACCTGATTGTGAGATAGACCTCTACCAGTTTAATTCATCAAAATCATTTGAATTTCCCTAATTATGCACATTGACATCCACAAAATTTTGTCTATAAATGTTTATTTACCCGAAGTTGAAATATAAATAAAAACAGTGTTGGTAAAAAAATATTATCAAGGGTCAAGGATTAACAACTATTGCATTACAAATAATCTATTTTTATTCAGAAGATAAAAAATGGATTTAATCGACTTATAGCACCCAA
The DNA here is from genome assembly GCA_022664845.1 of Lepisma saccharinum. NCBI lineage: Eukaryota > Metazoa > Arthropoda > Insecta > Zygentoma > Lepismatidae > Lepisma > Lepisma saccharinum. Next base: position 10,213 of record JAGDQP010041416.1, on the reverse strand, counting down.
TGTGCTATAAGTCTGGTCCACTCTCAAATAACTAAACCTTGTATAGTAAGACTTCCACTAGCTTATAGAATACTAAATCGTCAATCAGTATGAATGCACAGAATGGGGATCACGCACCCAGGGCCGCTCTGAGCTCCATCAATATAATTTTCTCAGAGGGAAAGATCGTTAAAAAGCTTATCCACATAATATTTTAATCTAATATCCGCATGCGATCTTTAAGATTCCAAAATATGTTGATAAAAAACTACTATAACCAGAAATATTTTATGCCATTACGTGGAAATAATTAAAAGTTGCATTTTGGAATGGTACTATTTTAGTTCCCTGGAATTTAATGAAATCCCATGTTGTTGTTGGTTTACTAGGGTCCCTGAATGAGCATTGCCCAGACTGAATACTTTTGTTCATCCGTCAGTTGGCATTCTATAAATTAGTAAAAGTTCTATTTTCCTAGGGGTGTTCAAAAAGTTCTCATGTATAGCGTGATGTGTTGTGGGTTCCATGTTTGGCAACTGTATAATGTGAGTCAGTACGCACCTAACAGTCCAAATAATCGGTAATAATGTCTGAGTCATTAGTCGGTATTCGATCATCACGTTACAGGATCAGACTGTCAGTCTGGTTATTTGGGTCAGGGCTGGGTCAGGATTTGAACCGAGTCAATCGGGTCACTTATATCTCGGTCGGGTTTGATAAGCAGAAATTGAGAATCCCGCCAGCTATGAGATGCATGCTGGGCCAAAAGCATTACATCATAGAACACTAGCTTTGCGCAAAAAACTTTTATCGTTATTATGTATTGCTTTGGAACGAAAGTAATTATTATTACCTTTCTCATTGTAGTACAGTTTGAAATTAGCATCTAAACAAAGAAAGTCATATTTTTCGAAAACTTCAAAAAACACGAGTAATTAGAGTGTGCAATTAAAAAAACACCGTATCTGACTTGCCTAACCTCCACGTGCCCTTGGTCACCAATTTTATTAAATTTCCTAATGCGTTTATACAATTATATAAAAAAGAGAAAAGTTATTTTTCTTAAAGAAAAAGATAAACAAAATCACACCAGGGTTCGATTCCGGGTTCTCTGTATTAGCTTTCCAACACGCTACTAATACGCAAAATTGGCTACTGAAAGATGCTGCTCGGAATTAATATTTATTGTTTAACTAGTAATGCGTCTGCGCAAGAATGGCCCACCTTAATAGGGCATTCTATGTTTAGACACTACTCAGTTTGAACGTTCGTAAATGTCAAACTTCGATGACTACGACTAATTTTTATTATTATTGAACGTGCGTAACTTGCCTTTGCCAGCTGGTTCGTAAACAAACGCTTAGAGACCAAAACATGGGGAATGATTTCAACTTTAACGTAACAAACATCATGCGAGGTATATTCAACAGACAACCTTAGCGTGTCTATCAAAGGAGAGTTATATTGCAGGTAATATTAACAAATATTATCAACTGTTTCATGGAGAACATCAATCTATTGAATGTTGTTTACACCTGTGAATAAATATATACGCAAGTACCAGAAACGTAAAACTAGTAATAACTCTATATCTATCAGTGCTATTATCAATGCTTTTCTTCGGCTGCGAGTCACATAGCACCCCAAACATGTGTAAAACATACTATGTTATCCGCGAGTAGATTACGCTATAACCATATAGTAAATAAGAATAAAAGCAATGCACTCACTAATAAGGTTTCCCTTTGCTAAAAGTAGTATTTGCAACTAGCTATGTATAAACATATAGTAGCATATCTATGACAGTCAAGCTAACCATTGTTATAAGTTCCGATAATAAAAATAGTTATCATAGCAACACTCGAAATTTAAGTAAGAAGTAGAAAATTTTACAACGCAGGAGATTGTTGGTCCGAGTGAAATTATAGTAAGTAATAAAATTTAATGTAAACCAGAAACATTAGAGATAGACCCCTCACTCGCAACCACTCGCACTTCTGGCGAAGGTTTCATAAAAATTGTTTATGGTACTTTCGAGTTGCGTCCAATTGTCTTGAAACCGCTTTTGACTAAGTTTAAACAGATTTAACTGAAGGGGCGCGCTTGAGCCATTCCGTTTGAATTTGATGGGAGAATGTTAACATAGGACATTACACTACCATGATGTTTCAAGATTTTCTTATTTTAATTTAGATAAATTAGCCTATCACTCACATAATTTATTTCATTTTAATTTATGTGTCATCATTAGCTATTGGCTCTAGTCCACACAGCAGACAAATATTTTCTAAACATTTATAAAAATCAATTTTATGTCCACTAAGGAATTAAGCTATACCTATTTTGAAAATATTCTTAAAATATGTTTGAAACATATAACAGTGGATACATATTATAAAAGTTTTTCTCATAGAGTAATGTTGATAAATTTTGTTTTTCTAAATTTATGTGCAAGTAAGGAACAATTTTGTGTTGTAAAACTTTTCTCTACCTTATACTACTACTAATACTACTATCACTACTACAACTACTAGTAGTAACAACAATATAATAATAATTATACTGTTTGATTCGAAATTTAAAAACTAATATTAAAACAATGCTTTTTCTCAATTTATAATTTAGGTAGGCCTAATCTGTTCTTAGTTCTTAATTATTGTTTTCCCCAAATGAGACAGCCCCGTTATAATTAAAAAAATAATCAAATTCATAGAAGTTTTTCTTTCCCTCACCAGGTAGCAGCGTATGCTTTCGTTAGTTTGGTGCACTCGACGAAAAATTGAAGAAAAACATTAGTAGATAAAAAAACACAGTAAACTAATATCTTTAACACATAAATTATAAATTATAAAGCAATCATCTTCCATATGGAAGAAATTATTTCATTTATTTTGGAAATATTCCTAAGTTATAAATAAGGTTTCAGTTGTATAAATTAGGCACATCCACTCATTTACATGACGAAAATCTTCTAAGACCAATCTCCAAAATACGAAAATCATCTCACTAAATATAGCATTCTAGAATAAGCCTTTAAAAAGAGTTTTAAAAATAAAGCAAATATTAATATTTCTCCTATGCTTTAAAAAATTCTTACATTGTTTTAAACATAGATTTTGAAAGTGTGATTCAGAAAATATTTCCTTAACAAACATAGAATCAAAGGTTGAAATATTTTCAAATTTTTTGGAAAACGTTTCTGTGATGTGTGAGAAAATGCGTAGTGTAATTTGGAAAGAAGTTTTACAGTTTTGTGAAACCAATATCTAGGTTAGACTAATGTTTGAAGATCATCTTCGTTACTTCTCTCCACTATTCCGATATATAAGGTGGGTGACATCAATTTCGCCATGCTAAGCTTTAACATTTCTTTTTTTGTAAAAAAAAACAAAAAAAAAACGAAACTCGTTTACATCAAGATGGCACACGTATGTGATAGGGTGATTTTATCGAAAAAATATACTAAGGATTGAAAGCAACACACCACGAGGAAGAAAGGGTGAAAGACAAAATTGCAAACATCATGCATGCAATTTCGCAAGTCTTTACGAAATTGTTTATACATGTAAAATAGTAACATGTTATGTATTACATCCCACATATTATCTTAACATTGATTAATGAACTAGAAACAACTATTTGAGCAGTTATTATTGAAATATTTCAGTTAAATATTAATTTTTATTTGATTGAGCTGCGATGAAATATTAAAACATTACTCGTGAAAAACACTGTAGAAAAAATGTTAAAATTCGCATTTTCGTGGAAGGTCTTGTTGCTATGTGGGTTCAAAGTAATATCTAGCACCCCAACTACAATAATTGTCTTCAATAAAAAAAAAAAGGCCTTTCTTTCTCATGGCAAATTTGTACGCACTAACACCTTTCGAAAACGTGTAGTGAACATCACTAACATAGATAACTCACACAGAAACTACCTACTCTGTATGATGCCCAATACCTTCAACATTTCTGTGAACTACGTGGGATAAGAATCAAATTATTTATTGTTGAGAAATATACATTCATTTAGCGCAGCAAAAAGTTGAAGAAAAAAAAAACATGCGTTTTGTATCACCAACGACTACTCCGCACATGCGTATTACCAGAAATTGTCGAAGTATAAGAAAAAACTATTTCTCATCCGATGCTCGGTCTAACACCACTACCATCTTTCGATTCTGCTTCAAAACAAAGTGAATAATAGGGGTGGCTGGCAGATTTGCAAACATGACGAAATTCCCGCCTCCTACCTTATAACTAAGGGCCGTATTCAGAGAGAACTCACTAATCGCAAGATAGTCTCATCATTACTTAGTACTGTGCTAACACCATACTAACTTTTCCTATTCAGAAACACAGATTACTAACTTTAGTCACTTGATTAGCGTGATATTAGTTAGTGCAATGGTTTTAAGTGATAAAATTTGGCAACGTTGTATACGCAGATTTGCGCATGCGTAGTTGAGAGTTACAGGAGAAGGAAGAAATAATGTTTTCATCCGCAGTGAGATTAAATTAATAAGGATAACACCACTATGGATTACGCTTGACACGTTCCGTTGTTCATAAATTAGAAGCTAAAATGACATTCTGATGCTTTGGGTCACCATGGAAGCCAAAAAGAAGAAAAGAGAGAGAAATCTTCTTGCATAATAAAACAATTCTTAATCTTTTCTCCTTTTTATATCGTACCATGAAAGTCGTGCATAATACCAGGGTTTCCACCAAGATTTTCAGTTTGAAGGTGTAAAGTCAAAATTGGGATGGTGAGAGTGTAAAAATTCTATATATTTGCACGGTATATATAGAATTTTCACCGCAAAAAGTTTGAAGTTAGAGGTGTTGTCGAGAATTTCGTGGGTGACACCCCACCCTCACAGGGAGATCTGGCGGAATCACCGCATAGTGCTAAAAAGACGTAAAGATTGACCCCCTTAAAAGAGTCCCATTTCGGTTTCGTTTGTGTTAGAAATGACACATGGCTAAGGAATATTATTAATACGGTGCTGCTGAATTGTAATAATCTCATAGCCCTTATCTTCGTAGTTTTTCCATACCGGTACTTAATACAATCTAACCCAACCTAGTCTAACATTACCTTAGCTAGCATATTGAATCTAAAGCGGAAAATATTAAGTGGCAGTCCATTCATTCCCAAACTCACTACACAGTATCAATTTATCTCTAGCTTTTTATGAACAGAAATGTTGGTTAAAATTGAGGATAATTATGTACTCAAATGTATAGTAAAATATATTTCAGTGCTATGTAGTAATGCTCGGTGTAGAGGGAGAATGGTTGGGATTTTTCCTGTCTGAAAGTCTCTTTAGTTCTCCTTTCCGAAATATCCCACTGGACTTGGATATGAAAGGCCGTAAAAGCCTGGACCTTTTCCCGATGCTCGGTAATTGTAAAAATCAAATACTGGCTACGCAGCCGCGTATAAATTTATTTTGTACCTTTTTATGAAAAGAAAATAGCAAAAGAAATAAACTCATAAAATATTTAACCTTTGAGGATAGAGTTGCAGAGCGCTTTCATAGTAAAAATATTGTGTAGAATGTGCCTCCTTAACTATTCTCGAAATTTTATATTTATGGAATCTAGGGCTAGAACTGGAAAGGCCAAGTACGCCTGTAGAAAAAAATACACTGTTCCTGTCTGCGCCTTTCAATACACAAAATAATTTTCCTTAACTGTTATATTATACTCAAATCGACCGGAATTCCGTTCTTTGAATTTAGTGTATACGTGAAGCATTGACTGAATTGATTATCAGTGTGTACAAAGACAAAAATAGGAATAAATTATATTCCTAATATAATGTTTGTGTTACTATTTCCCATGTAAAAGAGCCCAACTTTAAATTACTTGAAGTCAGTTATATAAGAGAGGTCGCCCAGGTAAAAGATGTTGGTGTTTGGTGCTCCCCTTAATGTGTTTTGCTAAACATTTTTTCGTCTCACGTTTTAAATAGGAATTTGTAGTTTTTCCGTTTAAAGTGCGGTCGTGTCAAAGTTGCGCCCCTAGGCCCGGGCCTAGTGGTCAATCCGGCCCTGTTCTTAAGCACAAAAGCGATATACAAAGGATGAGTCATTTGTATGCATTTTCATTTTTAAAATCTATCTCCCATCTATCTTCAATTTAATTTGTATATTTTATGGCCTTCAGGCAGCTCCATCTCTCTTCGGAACACAGTAACCAAGACAATAAGAATTTCCTTTCTTTGTATTTAAAACTAAGATATTTGATTAAGTTATCACAATAAGTTTTGTAATTGAATCGCTGAGTTGAAAATTGAAGAAACTCCATTTTCTGGTGAAAATTAGTTGAGATATGAAGAGTAAACGTTCACAAAACCTGACTTGTCAATGTACTTCAGATTCTGAACAAAAGATGGTCCTGGATATTTTGTCACAAAGTCTTTCTGGCTATTGTAGTGGTTTTCAACCTCCAGTCCGCGAAACTGTTCGTCTTTGGGTAATTAATATATTCATTTATTTAACACTCATTTTGTAGATTTGGACAGACCAAAACTGGGATTAAAGTTTACATTTCCTTTCCAAAACAACTATAATCTGAAAATGTGCTGAAATCCTTTCAACGTCAAATAAAGCTCTATCTTCCAGGTCCGTGAAAGATTTCTCCTATAGTTTGACAGTCTGTGAGTATAAAAAGGTTGAAAATCACTGGACTATTGTCTGAGAACGTACCAAACATGACATATGGCCTAGCAAAAACGCGTCTAAATAAATCTGAACATTCAAAACCTAACTTGTCACACTTTTTTCTGTTCAAAACCTGACTTGTCAAACGAAAATTTACCCAAGACTTCCCATTTAAGAAGCCAGGCATCCCGGGCTTTACTCCCTTTCAATTATTTCTCCAATTGGAGCAAAGCAGGCTTTTTATTGATGGGGAAAAAATGAGACAATAAAGTCTAGTTGTGTGTGTATGATCTTTTACGCAAACAATTATTTACAAGTGTAACAGATATTCGACTTTTTTATTTTTACTTTCTTATTTTTTTATGGGCCAGTCTAGTAACTTTGGACTTCGGCCCGTCACGATTCGCCCCTTAGCAATTAAAATTCACACCCATGCATCTGCCGGAATTCGAACCCGGGACCTTCGAGCCGTTGGCCTACCGCCGCAGACCGAACGGCCACCCGACCGTAGACTTATGACTGATGGCTGCGGAAGACAACAAAATAATCACGCAATTCACATTATTCTTTTTAGCTAATAAAACGTAAAGTACAAAAGACCGTAAAGTATGACGTAATAACCCAGATGTTCACATTTCTCATCGAAAACAATCACATCGAAATTGTGAGCTAGTTCATCCCATCTGGGTTTCGTTTCCAAAATATTATTGTTGCTCTTAGGTTGAGAGATTCTGTTTTTTCATAACTGTGTGTAGTTGTCATTAAAGTATAAAATAGAAACGTTGCAACGTACATTGTCCAATTTTCAACAATTTACTTTAAATAGATAATAAATGAAAAATGACTGTCATGTATCATTGACCTTATGGAATACCATTCGAAACCAGACTTGTAAGAATTTCTGACCCTTCTCACATTCAAATTAAAGCTCGCAGATTCGCCAGATTTTGTAGCACAGCTAGTAACGTAGTTCTGATCAAATGTGCGCATAAGAAAAAAATCTACTGTGAACCTAATGTTGTAAAATATAAATGTGTAATTATCTCAAATTGCAATTCTAGTGACAAGTATGGTTTTGAACGTTTACTCCCCATCTACAAAATGCAGTGTTTGTGTGGATACACTATGTGGCGTAAGAAGAAAAAAACATTCCGAGCCTCTTGCACGCAGTGCCTGTGTGGATACGCCAAGTGGCGTAAGAAGAGAAAAAAACATTCCGAGCCTCTTGCACGCAGTATAGTACGTCAGTCAAGTTCGTCATGAGTTGAAAAAGAGGAACCTCCAAAGGGCCCTCCATGTTGCACTCAGTTTGAGGCTACGTGTCCGTGATAGAACCACATGATTACGGGAGGAGAGAATTACGTGCAGTTTTCATGGAAAAATTCCGATCGGAGTGTCGCTGTTACAACATTGTTGCTTAATGTTTGAAAATTGTTTTCCAAATTAATTAAGAGAAATGCACTTTCTCTTACAAAAATCAATTTTTTATTCGCTATCTACAGTACTAATATTTGGTACAGATCTAATATGCTGTAGACTAAACCCTCGCCAATCCTGACTTGATGGGAACGGATCGGTTCCGGATAAACCAGATTTATTGTTTCTTCATTTTACTTTTATTTTGTATGGGCCAGTCTTTTGACATCAACCCGTCACGATTTGGCCTATTTACACCTTCGTTAAAATCCACAAACATTCATGTCCCAGCAGGTGGGATTCGATGCCGCGACCTTCGAGTCGCTGGCCTAACGCCGTAGCCTGCTCGGCTACCTAGTCAGCATGGTTTCTTTATGTTATAAGTGCCTCCGAAAACAAAAATACAACAGAAAACTGGTCCATTTTAACCCTTAAAACAAGATAAAATTTATTTTTATAAATTGAGGTGCGTATTTACACTCTGTAAAATTAGACGCGCTCAATCCCATACGATGTACAGGTATTTTGAAATTAACAGAAACTTTATTTATTTTCTGTTTCGAAAATCGTTCCAGATAAACATTCGCTGCCTGGTCTGTTAAACATTCAAGCTTTCAAACGGGAGGTCGTGGGTTCAATCCCAGCGGCCGACCATCCTGACTCAGGATTTTCCTCAATCACACTAGGTAAATGTCGGGATGGTACCTTCAAATTTGGCCCTGTCCGTCACCTTTCCCCTCTCATATCCTGGCCTGATCCTTAGATGCCTAAAGACCATAAATAAAATTCAAAATTCAATTATAAAAGGAACACGAAACCGACATCTTCTTTTGAAAAAAGCATACAAATTACCTATGCCTTTAAATACACAAGAAGTGCAAGATGTTGCATATGGTATTCTACAGGTTCACCTGTATATTATTATGAAATTTATCACGGTATCGTTCAATAGCAACTGGTAAATAATAGTCACTTAAATGTAGAAACCAATTGAAGTGCAATGTAAGTATAAGAGATACGTTGCTGTACTATGCTCATAAAAGAATTATATTACTTCAGTTCTCAAAAATTAATTTCTATATAAGTGTTTCTAAAAACACATTTCTATCAAAGCAAAGCTGTTCCATATAGGTCCACCTATTCACTTTCTTCCTGGCTTATTTAAAAATTTTCTTTCCAACTTAGATTTTTGAGGTTTTGGCCAGTTTTCCACTGCATCTGGACCACTGTGCAGGGGTTTGGTTTTGATTTGGAATAGAAAGCTCCCATCTTTAAACAGAAATAAAATGGTACATATCGTATAATAAATTCTGTATTGCTATTTCTACAGTCCTTTGTAAGCAGGAGATCAAGTTTGAAATTTGTTAAGATCTTGTCGAAGCGAGCGCTGTGAAGTTATATTGTTTATTATTGTTATTATCATCTCAAATGCAGGCTGCCTGGAGTTTCTTCCCTTATCAACTCAGCAATTCAATTATTGGATTAGTTAACTTGTTCTCTTGAATTAATTATTTAACTTCAAATTGGACACCCCGCAATAACTAAGTAAAAGTTATTTTCTCATTGTTCTGTGAATTTGCATCATACAGTCAGATGCACCGCGTTCTTATATTCTCATAAGAGGTAATGATATTACTATAAAGAACTGTTAACTATCGTTCGTCATGAGAAAAATAATAAAAGATAAAATTCTGATATGCAACATAACATACAGGGAAAACAATTTTTCCCTAAGGCGTATAAAATACTACTACTATAATAATAATAATAATAATAAATACAGAATAATATAAATATTTTATTTTGCTTTTCTAGTAATTCTCGTCGCAGTGGGAGTTAATGTTCAAGATTCAACGTTATCAACCACTCCTGAAGACGTCTCCAGGACCTAAAGACCTGTGAAAACCCGGCTAAGAGGGGACACGGAGGAGGCCGAGTCAGATAACAATGAAGTTTATAAAAAAAATATAACATCACTAAAAATCATCATGAGCAACCACGCCGGAAGACTTCCCAATGAGCTAAGGAGTGGTGAGGACCCGGCAAAGAGATGACACGGAGGAGGCCGGGTCACGCCCCAATGAAACTTATCAAAACAATATGACATCACTAAATATCATCATGAGCAACCACGCCGGAAGACGTCCC
>JAGDQP010041415.1:1631-16914 GCA_022664845.1 Lepisma saccharinum | reverse complement strand
TTCCTAAGAGCATACCAACAGCAGATATAATCTCCGTCATAGAACAAGCAGTACATTCTCTACCAGCAGAAGAAGCAGAAGAAATCCGCCAGGACATAAGTTTGGCCCTAAAAAGGGCCAGATTGTCTAAACCTAACATCACCAAAGATGAAAGAACAGCACTTAGGAATCTTCGTGAAGACGCCAGCACCACTGTATTACCAGCAGATAAATGAAACGCCACCATACTCATTCCTACTGAAGCCTACAAGAAGAAGATGTCAGATTTACTCAAGGACTCGGCCTATAGACAACTCAAGAAAGATCCCACCGCCAGTATTGAACGTAGAGTTGCCATCCTTCTGAAGAAGGCAAATTTGCCAGAAGAAATACGCAAGAAAATCACGTCACATAACTGCCAACCACCGAGTCTGTATGGACTACCGAAAATACATAAGACTGACATCCCAATGAGGCCCATTGTCAGTGCAATTGGAAGCCCAACTTACCGTCTGGCCAAGTACCTCACTTCTCTTCTTCAACCCTTGGTGGGACAGTGTGAACACCACGTCAAGAACTCATATGAATTCGTGGAAATACTGAAGACCATACGTATTTCTCCAGATGACATCCTAGTCAGCTTCGATGTGGTCTCTCTGTTTACCAAGGTTCCAGTACAGGACACGTTGCTTTTACTCAGCGAGCACTTCCCGCCGGTGATTGTAGATTTATTCAAGATAACATTAACTTCCACATATTTCCTCTTCGACGGACAGTACTATGAACAAACAGACGGCGTCGCCATGGGATCACCTCTCTCACCAGCAATGGCAAATTTTTTCATGGAGAGTTTCGAGCAGAAAGCACTAGAATCAGCACCATTAAAACCATCATGTTTTTACAGATACGTCGATGATACATTTGTCATTTGGCCACATGGTAGAAATGCGCTACAGTCGTTCCTTGAATTTCTCAACAATCAACACAGCAACATTAAGTTCACCATGGAAACAGAAACGGAGGGCTGCATACCATTTCTAGACATCCTCATTCGTCGCAAACCTGATGGAAGTCTGGGCCACAGTGTTTATAGGAAGCCTACCCATACCGACCTTTACCTTAATGGAAACAGTTTTCACCATAAATCGCAGCGCAATACAGTCATCAGCACACTTGCACTTAGAGCAAAAACCATCTCAGACCAAGAAAGCCTCCCTAGTGAACTGGCACATCTCAAGAAGACCTTACTGCAGAATGGATACAAGAAAGATGACATTCGTTTGGTCCTAAAAAGGACCTTTTCCAGCAAGAAGAAGACCACCCCAGAAACTGAAGATCCAGTCAATATTGCAGTCCTGCCCTACACTGGTAAACTTTCTGGAAAGGTTGCAAGAATCCTGAGGAGACACAACATCAAAACCATTCATAGACCGCCGTCAAAAATCAGAAACCTACTTCGTCCAGTTAAGGACGACTTGGGTCTTAAGACACCAGGAGTATACTGCATTCCTTGTGAATGCGGAAAAACATACATAGGACAAACAGGACGGACAGTAGAACATCGATGCAAGGAGCATGAAAGATACATAAAGCTATTTTATCCGGAGAAATCAGGCCTGGCAGAACAGAGCATAACAGAAAAACATAGAATTTTATTTTCTGACACTAAAATTATCTCAAAGAGCTCCAATTACTGGGATAGGATAATAAAAGAATCTCTTGCCATACTACAAGAACGTAATAATGTCAACAGAGATACAGGATTTCAACTTAGTCGGACTTGGACACCAGTCATAAAGAAAACATACATGAAAACGACCAATCAGCGTCAAGCTATAGGCCAACCAATCAGAGACACAGATTCTTAAGCTCCGCCCCCTACCGTTACTATATATAGTACACATGAACTGGTCTCAGTATACTTGCCCTGAAGATGAGAACAATGTCTGTTCTTGAAACGTCGGCTCTATCGTCGGACTTCACCTGGCTGATGTCCCGAGAACATCTGTATAATATTCGCCGCCAGGAAAGCTTCAATTCTTAATCATGGATGACTTTCGGAGGAGTTGTATTTCAATTTCAGTTAGGGCACCGAAACTGATTCTGCTGGAGCCAATTCGATAATATAATGCAATTTAAAATTTACAGTAACTTTTAGATGGAGTAATAAATAAGTTATTGATATTGCAAAGATTTATATAGATCACTCTGTATTATAGCTATCAGCAGCATTTAATGCCAGCGATGGCAAACCAAGTGTGAACCAGCACTCCCTGTTTGTTGTTCCTACCACCAGCCAATAGGAAGTAGCAGCTGCTAGGTAACTAATCTTATATGACGTATGTATACGTAGTGAAACTATGATTTAAACTAGTTTCTATTATTATCGGGAGAATATGGGCAATAACAGCTTATGTTCAATTAAGAATAATAATCAGTAAATATTGAGTGCTTTAAACATATTTCATGTTGTCAATGTTTTACATTTTATTTCAGTTTTCAAAATATCTTTCCTTACTAGTAATAGTGAAAAGTTTCTGGCAAAGTCTGTTAAATTGGTGTAAAACATAAAAAATAACATAAAAATAATAAAAGTGAAGATTATCAATGTTAATCTAAGATTTAAAAAATATTACCGACGACCAGGATTTAAAGACGGGACAAAACTTAATTTTATTACAAACTCTGCATGATAACCACTCGGCCAGTTTATTAAACAGTAGTTTATTTTTCATTTTACTTGCTTTTACGAAAGAATATGAAATGATATGCCATTCCGTGTTTAATTAAGAATTATTGTTATTTTAAAATCTTCTTTTAGCTTGTAATTCCATATTTATTTATGAACACAATTACAATTTCCATTCTAATTCATCTGCACTGCGTTTTAGCGCCAGATTATGTTTAAATTTCGAACGACATGGAACTTCCCTCTACCGCGGGAAATTTCCCTCCGCAAGGGAAATCGCTGCGAAATAGGGAAATATTCTCTAAAGACATGCGCCAAAACTTTTGACTATAGCTGTACCAATTCCTTAGCAAACTGCGTACAGGAGAAGTTAGGTTTTATAGGTGAGAGTGCACACCAGTTCCTTAGCAAACTACCTGTGCAGGATAGTACCAGTTCCTTAGCAAACTGTGTACCAGGGATGTTCCAGTTCGTTAGCAAACTGCGAACGGAGGAAGGAGAGAAGCTGACCACCCGGGGAATGAGTGATAGCTCTTGCTGCGTGTAGGTCCATTCTAAAGGTGATTGTAGGGGTAGCTCTTCTTGCTTCTCCTACATTGACTCCAGCTAAGTCTGTCTTCTGATATCCGCTCCATCTGGTGCTAGTTTGTGGAGTTGACCGTAGTCTGCTCCAATGTGTGTTATGTTTACTCCTTACTCACATGTTTGTTCTATAAACATGCCTGATTGTTTACATCATGTCCACGTGCTCCTATTACACGCTGGTCATTACGATATAGTACATAATTTAACTCAATTTCAAAGTTATTTCCAATATTTAATATCTAGATTGAGATTCATTAACTTTTACATAATGGACAAATGCACTTTCATAACACAGGTTTTTTTACACAATACACATAAAATAAGTTTATCGGATATTTTATTTGGAGAAAAAGCATCCTTCGAACAAATAAGAACAATTTGTATTTCTCTTGTAACAACGGAAGGACCTTATTCTCCATCACACCTTAACGTCCGTGTAAGAATATTCTGAATCTTTCTCTGGTAGTATCATAATGAACTTTATGAAGCAAATAAATTTACTGGGACCATTAGACACTTCCAATTGGAGACAGAAAAACATTATTTGACTGTTCCATCATAATCATGTAGACAATTTTAGTTTTGAGCAAATATATGTAACGTTATTCACGTGATATAAAGAAAATGAGACATATTCTGTAGCGTAATACCACTTAATTTAGGTGAGGCAAGTATAATCATGGTATCATGCAGTGTTTATGCGTCATATCCACAACAGTTGTATTATAAATGTAGACAAATGGATGTTATCTTTAGTCTTCAGGCTGCTCGGACACCAGTATGAGACAATATGAACCATGTTAGTAATTGAAGGATTACTATGCAGCAGATAGGATGATGAAATCCGGTGACTGGGGAGCTGAGAAGGCAGGCAGGTGAGGAAGATCTGGATGGTTGTTAGGGAGTGTGGTGAGATAGATGCTCATGATCAGAGATAAGGGATCGGCCGTAAGAGAAGGATGGTTTATAGTATAGCTAGCGTCATGATGCATGGTGTCAAGCAGTAGAGGATGGAAGGCTTCGTATCGTTTTTTGATGTAGCGTTGTCGTAATGATTAAAGGTGATCCGGACGTAGAGGTCTGCAGTGGGGTTAGGTAGCTTAATTATGTCAGCAATGCGAAAAGATTGTGAGGACAGGAAGGAGAAATGCTTTGTGTGTATTAAGGATAGCGATGAGTTTTACTCCCCATAGTGTGCCAGTAAGACCAATAATAAATAATCGATGCTTTAGTTATATTATGCTTAGGGTGAGGTATCTTTGAGAGATGATTGTCATATATTATGGTAAGATATTTTACTGTGTTGGTGGGTGTAATGCGGATTTGATTCAGGATGAGATTTAGGCAGGCAGGGATTTGGAGCGTATTTGTGGTAGGAAGATGATTGTCTGAGATTTCCTGGTGTCTATGATAAGTTTTTAGGTGTTACACCAATTACTGGAAGTCTCTATTCGTAATTTGTAAAGTTTCTTTCAGTTTTTTCAATTGTGTTAGCTGTGACAAGAAAAATCGGTGTAGTCTGCATATAGTTAGAGATGGACGCTTGTTATACGATTGGTAAGTCGGAGGAGTTGGTCCTGGAAACTATAAACCTGGGTGGAATTCTGCTCGGTGATCTGGGAGAAGATAGTGGTCAAGGAGATATCGGTGAAATCGTTTTACTTGGATACGTTCTAAGGTTTTTCCGAGTAGGGGTTACTTGGATCGGGCGGTATGAGGAAACTGAGTCAGAAGGTTTCTTAAGTTTTAAAAACATGAGTGCTTTCGAAGTTTTTGAAAATTAACTGGGATAAATTCGGTTTGTAGCACGAAGTTGAAGGCTGCGGTAAGGAGCTGTAATAAACGATATGTTCCTTCTTTGATATGCTTGTAGGTGATATCGTCCACATCAGGTACGGTATTTTCTTGTTGGTCGTATTGGTGAATGATTTTTGTTTATGTCCTTTATGCATATTTGGCTCAGGCTGGGATAGGGTTGGGTAAAAGATTCGGGAAGGTGTCGGCTAAGGCCTATATTGGAGGACCAATCCCGGCATTTGCCTAGTGTGACTGAGGAAAACCCTGCACAAGCCACTGTGATGACTGTATTGGTGATATCTTCAACTGTAATCGTACTGTGAGTTGCTTGTTATCATTGATCTGATGTCTTTCGTGAGGCTGTAGTTCTGGTGCTTTGAAGTGTACGCGATGGATAGGATGGTTTGTGGCTGTGATGGTTAGAGGCGCTTCTAAAGGTTTTCTGGAGGTGAGCTGTGAAGGCATCTGCTTTGTTCTTGTCTGATTATAGAGGCTGGTCATTCTGTATCAGTGGATACGCTGTCGCAATGCGTTGTCCAGTCAGAATGTTAAACCGTTTCCAATTTTTTCTATTATGTGCACTATCTCTGAGTTAATTGCATTTCTTAACCCATTGGCAGAGTTTGCACGCATTTACAGTAATGTACCCTGCGCTGGAAATTACGATGTTACTAAAGAGAAACTGGGTTACGGATTCGGATGTAATTACGGAAACGTTGAGGAGAGCAACGTATTAAGGTAAGGTATTTTGGAGGGAGTTTGGGTTGGTGTGGTGTAGAAGTGGTTGTAGGTATATATATTGCTGGCGCTGATTGAAGAGTTTCCTTGATGGTGTTCATAGTTTTGTAGAGCTCTTCTGTTTAGGGTGCAGCTGTGATTTGCAGATGTTTGTACACGTTCTTGCGATAACCGTTCCACTGGGCTAAATCGTTTCGGATGGTTTGTCTTGTGGATGGAGGGTTAGGTTGGGGTTAAAGACGGCGTCGGATCATCAGATTTATAGGTACATGGTCACTGTCTATAGTATCCAGGATTCTATATTAACTGTGGCTACTTAGATTGGGAGATATCATAACTATGTCAGGAGTTGTTTGGAAGATAGGGCGGGTATGTTTTGGAAGCGGTCGTAGAAGTCCATTGATATATGCATTAATAATGTTTGTGAATTGTGCTCATTAACGATCGAATCGACTACGGATACCTATATCAGCCATGATGATATAGGTTTTGATGTTGTCAGCGATGTGTTGAAAGACCGAAAGCAGTATTGGGTGACTTGAGCATAAGTAGACAGTAACTAGAGTGATATAGAGAATTTGAAAGTAAATTTTGGCGATGAGATGTTCAGAGAGGCTCATAGACAGTGCTGGATTAAGTGGTGTGAAATGGTAGGTTTGTAGCCAAGGGCTACTCCCCCATTCATTTTGAGTGCCGGTGTTATATTTTTACGTCTAAGGAAGTGATATTCAGGAATTTTGCAAGATGATGTTGCAGTGAGGTGAGTTTCATTTAGGAGAAAGGCTTGTGTTTTTCTCCCAGTAGAAGTGCTTTCGAAGCGGTTTATGTGTTTTAATTGAACATATGTTTACAAATAATGACCGAATCCATGATTAAATGAACGATTAGTTGGTTGGAGTGATTAGCAGGTATTGTTGGAACAGTATCGAAATGTACATATGGACCACAATATGTTGCGTAGAGTGTCACCTGAAATAATTGTTTTGTGGATGTTTGAACTTGTTCGAGAATATGAGGTCGATGAGCAGGTTGGATGTTTTGTAACGTTAATGTGATGAATGATAGCACTTGATCGATGGTAATAGGCTGGGTGTTTTTCAATGCTGATTTCGGGTTCGGTAGGTTACCCTGAGACTCTGATAGGTAGTATGAGGTCAGGTTTGGCTGGTTCTGGTGGCGATCTGGCTTTACATTGATAACTGTATGAGGATTGTGACTGGGTACAAGTGAGCTGGAGGTTTAAACACTGACGGGTTGGATGGGGACATATACAGAAACAGCATTTAGGCTGACTGGTAAATTTATATGTAGGGTGAGCGTTGTAGCTTTCACACTGTTCGCAACGGATAGGCATGGGTGATGCAGCGCGAGAAGGTCCGGTCCTTTGATGTTCATGATAAATGAATGCTCCTAACCTGATGAACTTCCTTGCTTGCCAAGACTAGCCCCGTACAATTTATCTGAGAAGCGAGGCCGACGGAAAGGTAGATTGTGAAGATATTGGTTGGTCTAATAAGTTTAGGTAATCTCTATTTTATTGATTGCTTTCTTTAATCGAAGGTTATTATGAGTTTTGCTCATAATCATAAATAATGGGGAAGGTTGTATTATTTAATCTAAGATGCTGATGGAATATTTGATGGATATGATGTGTAATAGACGTCACAACACTTTGTCACATATTAGACCATGATTGATAATCTCGTCTAGGGGTGACTGGACAGTGATGAGGATCGATGAACTCTTGCGTTGAAGATGGTTACTGTGCAATTTATGATGGCACAATATAGTGAGGGATGACTGTTGCACAATACGCAGTTATCAAATCTATGCGCGGTCTGATTGCAGTGTTTGAGTGTAAAGAGTGAAGAGTAGAAAAATGGGCTGTCTATGTGTGTGGGCGGTGTGTTTAGTTCGTGTGAATGAATTATGCCATGAAAAAGAAGATGTTCACTTTCTTGTCTATTTTGTATGTAGTTAGTGCGTAGGCTTTCGAGATGGAGAAGAACTTGTGGAAAGTTGATACGATGATATAGTTCCTGTGTTGGGCTGGATAGTTTTATTGTGTATGCTAAATGGAATGCGTGTCTCATTAAGAATTTGTATTTTATTATAGAAATGTTACTCTGCGGCAATTCAGGTGGTTAGTCCGTAGGTCAATACGTGTCTTAAGAATGCTTTGTAAGTGTATAGTTTGATCTTCAAGTCCCAATGTGGTTCCGCTGAGTCTTTTCAGCAGGTTAAAACGTTTTTTTGCTTTGGCTTTGGTCTTGCTTCAACGTGGTTTCCATGTGAGTGGTTGATCTATGACAAGGCCTAGATAGGTGACTATTTGGAAGGATTTGTTGGGTTATTGTGTATTTTATGTCTAGTCACGAATGATTTCGATGGACACGAGAACGGTGTGTGGGTGGTGTGAAGACGATGGCATGTGTTTTAGTTGAATTTATTGAGAGACCCCACTTTTCACACCATGAGGTAAATGTGTTGATGGCTTCGTTTAGAGTTCGATTTATGTTAAGGGTTGTTCTTCCGAGAGCGAGGAAGGCTGTCATCTGCAGATTAGAAAATCTTGCGTTGAAGATGAACTCCACAATGGAGGACTATAATATGACAGATGGTGGAATTTATGATGTAGATGATACGAGTGCGTAGGAAGTGAAGGATAAATCGAATGTATATGTAAGATGAAGTTGAAATGACCGAAGTTTTAATATTAGGGTTTGGTGCCATACTTTGTCCAAAGGTTTCTCAAAATTAGACAGGAAGGGTTGTTTTCGTTATAGTGGTTATCGTTGTTTACGAGACAAAGAAATTCATCGTTGATACTGAAATGCGGATGAAATACTGCTTGGTATATAGGTATGAAGTTGAGTTCTGCAAGGTGAGTGTGAAGGTGGTTGACGAGTATTTTTCGTAAACATTTACTCAGTTTGGAGGTTAGTTGGATGGGTCTGTATGGGGATAAAAGGTTTGGTGCTTTCTAGGGTTTTGGAAACATGATTTTTAAGTATTTCTATATATTGGGAAAGAATCATGTACGGAGTGTAAAGGTGTATATAGAGGACAGGAGGTCAATGCGGAAGAGGGAAATTTATTTTAGGTGGCGATAAGTTATGATGTCATTGTCAGGAGCTGTAGTGCGTTTGCGGGCGAACGTTTGGGTTATTTCGTATGGGATGACTGATGTAGTGAGTGAGTGATTAGGTAGAGTGTGGACTGTATGTGGTTCTATGTTTGGAGATTTAAAGTATATTCTCTCGGCAGGATTTTTCGGAAAGGATTGGTATGTGGAGATGGGATGAATATATCTTGAAGATATGTTGCGAATGTATCAGGTTTTTCTTTGTCCTTATGTAATGTCTGTTTGTTACTGAGTAAGGGATAAGTGTTTTATTTGTGTTTTTCTGTTAGTTAATTGGATTTCTTCCAATACTTCGTGCGGTGAGAAGTATTGGTGAGTTTATTACATTTTCTAACCCATTGCCGTAGTTTGTAAGCTTTAATTAGTTAAGGAATATCCGCTGGAGTTGCCGGTGTAGTCTGAGTGATTCGCACTTGCCTGTTCTTTGGTAATCTCGGTAGAATTGTCGAGAACGATGGATTAACGTCAGATATTGTGGTGGTATGTTGGGCATGTGAGGATGTATTGTTTTGGTAGGTACGTAGGTGTCTGATGCTTGTTTTATGGTGGAAGGAATATGATCTATAATATTATATAGTTTTGCTTCAGATGTGGAGGCTTCTACGTGTTGAATATATTGCTCGATGAAGTTTCGATATTCTGTTCCGTTAGCTTGTTCGTATCTAGGAACGTGACTAGGTAAATTTTGAGGAATTTAGTGGAGTTGTGGGTTTTGAAGGGGTGTCTATTAAAACGTCGATAATCAAAACACCGACAATCATAACATCGACACGTTCAAAACATCGGCAGTTCAGAACATCCACACGTTCAAAACGCCGACAGGTCAGAAGATCGACACGTTCAAAACGTCGACAGGTCAGAAGATCGACACGTTCAAAACGTCGACAGTTCAAAACATCGATACGTTCGAAACGTCGACAGTTCAGAACATCGACACGTTCAAGCCGACAGTTCAGAACATCGAAACTCAAAACGTCGACAGTTCAGAACATCGAAACTCAAAACGTCGACAGGTCAGAACATCGAAACTCAAAACGTCGACAGGTCGGAACATAGAAAATCAAAACGACGACAATTCGGAAGATCGACACGTTCAAAACGTCGACAGGTGAGAACCTCAAACTCAAAACGAAGACAAATCAGAAGTTGTCCCGTTGTCGATGTTATGGTAGTCGGTGTTTTGATTGTCGGCAATACGAATGCCACCCGACATACAAGATATATTGAATATCGGGGTATGGGTGGGTGGGATGTATATTAAAACATCGACATTCAAAACACAGACGCCAACACGTTCGCTACATCGACAGCTTTAAAAACCGACATGGTCAATAGATCGACAGTCAAATCACCGACATAGCCACAGTTACTCCAACTGTGACAGAAGCAATTCCATTCTATTGTCACTATTTATATTGTAACAGTCACTATTTATATTGTCACTATTTATATTGTCATTATTTTTATAGCAGTCACTATTTATATTGTAACAGTTCTGTTCGTATCAACGCAAGGATTCAACAGTCTAGAGACTCAAATAGAGTAGACTCCGGTACTTTTGTTTCAAATATGAGATTTGATATTGTGACAAAAATCAACACGATCCGGTTGCGACTGGAAAATCTTTGAAACTAAATTTGTAGTATTTTATGAAGTGCAAAGGCCAAAATGTTACTAAATACCATTCATCGCATCGTAAGTAGGCTTATTTTACCATTACTAGCAGTGGCGGCTAGTGCCTCCAAAAAACTGGCGGTTCACTAATTTTAAATACATACTTCTAAAGGAAACAATCATTAGTATGCTTTGAAAATTTTAACAGAACTAACTAAACAGTTGTAATTGGAGACCTAAATTGCAAAATATCCCAAGTCCATCCCCTGTTTCTTTTAATGGAATGTTTACTAGCCTGACGAATTACTAAGTTCCTTATTAATTCTGAAACAAGTTGGCATGTATATTTTTTAGTTTCACCTAAAAGCTGCTTAGATGGACTTAGGATATTATGCGATTCAGGTATTTAATTGTGTTAGAGAATCTTTTATGCATTATCTAAGCTATTAGTTTTCAAAAGATATGTACACATGACCTTCATGCCGCTTAGAACGACGTAGAGGTTTCTCCTGATCTAACAGAAGGTGTTTCTTTGTACAGGAATTCAGCCATCTTCCTTCATGGTAGAGAATTGGTAAATCTATTTCTGTTGTAAATTTGAACCTTCAAAGTTCTAAAAAGTCCTTCCCTCAACTCGTTTGATTTTGTTTTATCTCAAGAACAGGAAGAAGCCTTCCCAACTCATTTATGTTACATTTTCATTTTAACGTTAATAATGAAAAATGGTTTTGTTTAAGAAATTGCACGGAGCGATTAAGTGGGACTGTCACGGTTTCCTACAAAACATGCATGCATAATTCTGTATGCCCGGCGTATTATCTTGCGCTTCTTCACTCTGTTTCACTCAAAAGTACACAACAGCTTTCCTGACTGAGGTTTTTCCTCAGTCACACCAGACAATTAAATACCGTAATGGTACCATCAACTTAGGCCCTGGCCAAACATTCCTGCATATTTTCCCCTTCTCTATCCCAGCCTGAGCCTTAGATGCCAAAGACCATAAATAAAATTCAAATTCAAATTCCTTACCAAGATCAACACTGTTTGTTGTGTTGATTTAACACAAGAAAAGAGTGGTGGCCGCCCTTGGACACCGAAAATGTTGAATTAACACATTTTTTTTCAGCATAGTCTCCGCTTATAAAGATTCATAAACTAAAAAAATCGCTGGTATATCTTGTGAAAATTCTTGTATTACATGACTGGATGTAAATAACCGGGTACTTCATGTTAACATATTTACGCAGTAATTCTGCCAGACCCTCTGTAGGGGAGGAAGGTTTACGCCCCGAAGTCTCTACAACACCCTCAACTTTAAAATTTTTGCTGTGAAAAATCGATAGAAACCGTAGACAACTTCATTTACACCCTTCCAATTTTGACTTTACATCTTCCCCAAACTGAAAATTCTGGCGGAAACTCTGTTTACGGAATTCTAAAAGAGCGTTTACAGATTATATAATGTCTTTTGAAAAGATAGAAGATTTTTTCGTCAATATACCCTCATTCTAAACAAACAAAAAATATTTCTGAAACTGCTTCTATTTGTGTTTTTAGCACAGTTCCGAAACCTGTCTTCTGCACAATACATGCCCGTATATTATTTTGCACAGACTCTTTAAAATGATAATTTGACTTTGCTTTAATCAATAACAAACAAGGTGCATGCATATTCTATATACTAAAGAAAAGAAAAATATTTTACATATATTTCTTAAGTTAAAATATGGACGTATTTTTTTTATCTCTTTAACTGCGTCCATTTGATTTCCATTGTGCATCGCACGACCTAGAATAACTCTGCCGTTTGAGTGAACTATCTCCGAAGATATCCGAACGACAAAACCGAAGTAGTTGTGCTTGCCTGAGCTACCAAGCAATGCAGCGAGAAATTACTTCCCCCTTTGCCCTTCCAGCACCGAAGAGACCTTTCCGCCCCCAGTCCCGCCACTCTTCGCCGCCCCGAAGAAGTCTATACAGCTCCATGCAGCAGGTTCATTTTTGAAACCAGCTAAAAGATTCGGAACGGGAAAATAACCCACAGACTTATACACTGTTAAAGACGCTCCATAGACTAAAAAGAAAGTGACTATTTTTCACTTCCACTGAACAGCACTTCAATAAAAGTAACAATCTTTACATTAAAAAAATATATATTTTAGAGAATTAATTTTATTATTACTGCTCTGAAATACCTAACGGTTCAGTGAACCATTGAACCCAAGAGCCCGCCCGCCACTGATTACTAAAGTAAACAAATCTAACTTCAAGTCAAAAATCTCTAAGATTCTTCAACGGAAGGAATTTGTGTTTGAAGAAAAGTAAGATCCTTGGCTGGTTCCATTAAATTTCTGACTTCAGGGTAGTTAAAGTTAGGTTTGTTTACGTAAATAAAGTTATTTCTGGTGCAAAAAATTGGATTGACGCCCTTGTACTTAAAAATGCTATAAGTATTAATTTTAGAAAACCGTGAAGTGAGCTTAACGAAATCATATCTCACGAGCCAACATCCCTTCTAGTCTCCAAACAATCTTACATGGCCTGATATCTTCCTGATTACTAATTGCCAGATAAGATAGCACGATGATACAACCTGGTCACGATAGTAACGATCACATTTACATAAAATAACGCATCACAGGACTCGGTTGTATCATCCCGCTATCTTATCTGGCAGTTTGTAATCAGGACATTTTTGGACTGGCCCTAAAGGACCCGTTTACAGTAACTCAAAAGAAACAAAATGAAACTGTAAAGTAAGGTTATTTTGCTTAAGAAATTGCAAAATAAACTTACTTATGGTTCGGCCCCCTCATTATAATAAAACCGTTCAACATATACGGGACGAAGATTTACTTTACTTGAATTTTTTCACTTCATTGCACTTCAAGGCTGATTGAAGCCTTTTTTATTCTCAGCATGCTTCGTCCCAGCCTTACGTTCAGCCTTGTGCATTGGTGGGTTGGTTAAAAGAGGGGGGGAGCGCTCAGAACAATCGCATTCACTTAAGGGGGCGCTAGACTCAAAAGGTTGAGAACCACAGGTATAGATGACGTCATATCACGCAAGTGCGTGCCCCACGAGCGTAGCCGGCCTTGAGTCAATCGGCGCTATGTTCCAAATTTATGATCCGCCGTC
Organism: Lepisma saccharinum; assembly: GCA_022664845.1. Lineage (NCBI taxonomy): Eukaryota > Metazoa > Arthropoda > Insecta > Zygentoma > Lepismatidae > Lepisma > Lepisma saccharinum. The sequence goes on along the minus strand of JAGDQP010041415.1, from coordinate 3,229 downwards.
ATCAATAGTAATATAATACTAGCATTTAACACAACTTGTTTCGATACACTCGTGCCCGAAATGGTTGGCGCCCCCCAAAAAGTTGGCGCTCTCTTCGGGGGAACAGTGCGAACAAACCTCGAGTCGGCTCTGCCCACGAGAAAGACAGGCCGCGGCGCGTAAGCTTTCAACGCTGGTGACATCATCATACTAGTCCGGCTGCTCAACTCATTCATGGAGACCTTGCTCGCGCGGGGCAAGAAGTCCCAATATACTTTGATATTTTGCAATATTTGTAAAGCCATAGTGGTACAGTAAACTTTAATGAATGAAGTATAAAGTTTGTTAGAAGGTTAAGGACGTTTTCAAATGTATTTTTGATTACTGAAGTTCACATAAAGAATTCATTCCCCAACGCTACATGTTGTGCTTCTCTGAACTGACCTTTTTAAAGAATTTTCTGCGACCAACAAAATGTGTGTGATTGATATATATTTTTGAAGGTTAGTGACTGATAATATTAAATGTTCAAATATAGGATGATCAGTAAGTAGTTAACTCATCTAAATATATTTCAAATCCTGAGTGGGTTCAATTTTACTCGCTACTTAAATCCCCATTCCATCACACCCCCTTCCCGAAGTTTGGAACAGTTCCGTGGGACAAAGATTCTCAAGCAGCTTACGGATAGTTTGTTTTTGCTAAAACACAGAGTTTATCGATTCATTCAATTTAATACAGCGTATCAAAATATAAGTGGTAACAGTAGTAAGATATCCAACTAGTCCTTGATTTTTGTTCAAGATTATGTCAGTACTGACGTCGTAAGAAACGAATATTAACTACCGACTAATCAACCTACACCGTGAATAATATTTAAGTCCAGACACTGCACATACGAATTACATCTAACATATAAGTCACACTTATGCTCAATAATCCAAACTCAAATAAGCACCACTGCACTTTTGAAGCTTTGAAAAATAAGTAAATTTTCGTATGTGAGAGCCTTGAACATTGACTACAAGGGCGACATTGATGTGAGGAGGCGCTTTTCTATTCATCTCTGTACTTTCCAAAGAACCACATTCGAAATACCTCGAAACAAATATTTCGTATGTTTTAGTTTAGTTTAACCTAATTAATGGTTGAATTAAATAAAATGATACCGTATCTATCCAAAATAGTACATATCTTACGCAAACACGATCTTAATTTAGGTTAGATTTAGTTTAGAATTATGAGCCAGCTGATTTATGGTAAGAGGAATAATATTTATTAAATATTATTAATAAATAGGCGAACATTTCTTATAGTGAGTTTCTTAGATCTTATTAAATAAGATACGAATGCGAATTTAGTAACAGAACATAAAGACTATGCACTTTAAAACGGGTCGATCTTCTGAACTGTCTACGTTTTGAGTTCGATCTTCTGAACTATCGAGGTTTTGAGTTTCGATGTCCTGACCTGTAGACGTTTTGAGTTTCGATGTTCTGACCTGTCGACGTTTTGATCGTGTCGATGTTCTGAACTGTCGACGTTTTGAACGTGTCGATCTTCTGAACTCTCGACATTTCGAACGTGTCGATCTTCTGAACTGTCGACGTTTCGAAGAT
>JAGDQP010041413.1:595-16265 GCA_022664845.1 Lepisma saccharinum | reverse complement strand
GAATTTTGTAATAATGGAACGCGATCAAACGAAAGTGACTGGCGATCAAACGCGATCTATCGATGGTCTATCATTTGCCGTATGTTTTGTTTCGAATGTAGCGTCAGGAGGGGAAAGGGGGCATATGCCATGTTAGCCCCCCCTAGAAGTTATTTTCTTATAATTAAAATTCCAATGCCGATCAAACGAAAGTGACCGGCATTAAAAGACGATCTTACCTTACTTTAAAGATTTAAAATATTTTCAGAGTAAAAATTCCAGAAATTTCTATTTTGTGGCCCCACGGGCCCATTGTTGAGTATCGAATTTTGTAATAATGGAACGCGATCAAACGAAAGTGACTGGTGATCAAACGCGATCTAACGATTCTCTATCATATGCTATGTTTTCAGAATGATATTCATTGTTGGGGGGGCTGGCACCATGTTAGCCCCCCCTAGTAATTTTCCGTTTTATTTGTAGTTGTAAACGCGATCAAACGAAGTTTGTTGGCGATCAAACGCGATCAAACGACGATCAAACGATTTAAGTAGTTTTTGTTCCAGAACTCATAATTGGGGGGGCTAACCCTGCGCGCCTACTGGAAATGATCCTCAAATTTGAAATCAAGGTTACAAGGCGATCATCTGTTCAGCCAGTTATATAAGCAGGGGTAAGGCCTGAAAGTCAATGTGGTCGCTTTAATGAAAGTCTGCAGGGATGTTTTGTGACATTGAGGAATTCGTTGAAAGCAGTAATATTATTTTTATTTTCTGAAAAGCAGTAAAATGTTGGCTTCCTTTTGTGATTTTGATTTGAAAGAATCTGGAAACGTCACAAGATGATTTGAAAGACTTACTTGCTCAAATCTGTAAAACGTCAGGGATAGGGGCGTGTTTAGAACCTCGCAAATTCGGTTACAAGCTCAGAGATTGACATATGCTCTGAATTTGTTCGAATTTGCTTTTCTATAAGAGTAGACGAATAAGGTGAATTTTGTTGTTTTAGCACTCTAGTTCTTAAAAGGTTATTTGTTTGTCGACTTGGGAACAAATGGTTAATTGAAATGAACTATTATTAGGTAGATTTCGAAGAAATATATACCTATTGAGATCGATACGATATGAAAGTATATATATATATATATATATATTAACACGCTAGTGGCCATAATTTTGAAGAGATATTTGAACCAAATTTTTATATGTTGTTTGTAGGCGTAATAGCTCGGTTAAGTTCGTTAATGAGCAAAATCGGTCTCTATCTTGGATCAAAATGACCGCCCAGAATCCCATTTTTCACAGCGTTTGAGCTGGATAAATGAAATTTTACTTGAACTTTTACCATCACAAGTAGGTCACGACAATATAAGAAAACTTTCAAAAAGTCGTCAACTTGGATGCAAAATGGCCGCCCCAAAAACCCAATTTCCAAATCATTGAAGGCGAGATTTGAATTTTTGAAAATAAAAAAAAAACTTCGAGATCTACCTCAGCCTGTAGGCCTACCGAAAGGGATTTTTATTTACATTATATATAAAGGTCAATGTCAGTTCTTAGGTCAAGCAAGAGTGCATAGTCGACACCTGCTTCAATCAAAATTGCTGTACAAAAATACATTTCTAAACTTGTTTTGCAAATAACATACCTGTTGCTTCTGAGACCATAAGGGTTACATAAAACAGTTTTTGATTTTAAAAAATGACATTTTTTTCTAAACGGATTCAAACTTTTCCCGTATAGAGAAGGAGAAAAAATCATCTACAGGTCATTTTTGAAGCTCCTTGGAAAGATTCATTAGCATTGTAATCATACAAAAGAAAACCAGATCTAATGTCAAGGACATGTTGTATGCGATATGAGACGGTCATGAAGATATGTTTGACATAATATTTCTTATTTCAAACGCGGACTGCAAACTTTATTTTTTTTAACATTTTTCTCTGTGTTCCAGCAAATCGATGGATAAATCTGTCAATGACAAATTTAAAATGCATACCACTTTGAATCGTGTGTTTAGTTCCAATAAAATTCTTAATTACGTCATTAGAATCAAAAACTGAGCAGCAAAATAAAATGCCCATATGTATGTGGATTTATAAAAATAAGTAAATTTTGAAAAGGAATAAACGATCTTTTACTATTAACGTTTCCTACAATAACAAATGCTGCAGTTGATCTCAAGAATGTTTCAGATTTAGTACAGAATTATTGGAAGGATTAACCAAGAATTTTGGTGTGTCCTAGTGATGGTCGATACAAGCATACATACATGCACACACTAACACAGAGATGTGCATAGAGGTATCTGGTGAATATGATGTGATGACACTCACAAACAAGACTATGGTTTCCAATGTTACACAAACACCAGAAGTCAATCAGAAAAATTCTGAAGTATTTAAAATTATCGGCACATATTCAGCAAAGGAAAAAAAAAACATGCAGCAGATAAATCAGTGCGCTTGTAGATTGTGCAATAACTTCAAATTTTGGTCATAGTACTTTAAGAAACTTTTAAGAGAAAACAATAAATAAATAAATATTGTAAAGCGCTACTTACGACCAGATTCAAATACTCTTATATGATCTACAATACGTTTATAATTCAATGCCAATTCTATCTGTAATTATTGGTGATATGAGGATTATGTAGCCACAGCAGTCTGATCAAATGAATACCAGAAAGGAACAATAACTATAGTAATTAGAAAAGTTAAAAGTTGATTGTTAGAACTGCAGTTACCTGTTTGCAGAAGAATTACAACAATATTGAACAATACTGAAGTATTACAATGCTTTAAAAATAGTTATATACGTTTTCGTGAAACCTTTTCCGTAGATTAATTATTGTCAAAGAGATTGGAAGTTTTTTTTTCTACTCTTAAAATACAGTAAACACTCTATTCATAGCATCTAAAAAAAGACAGCATATTTCATAAAAGACTTTTAAAAGTAAAACAAAAATAGCTTTTACGGATATAACGTATGAAGTGTGTGAGAAATATACTGCGACAGATCTCGGAGGCTAAACACCCTCAATGTTTGGTTTAAATACAGTAAAACATCGCGAAAATTTACAACTTGATGGCAAATTTACTTTCATTTTTTTTTATCTTGTTGTTTTTCGCATGTCCATATTTCAAATTATTATGAGAGGAATCCGCAGTTAAATAATGGGTTGTTAATGTATATGTTTATATGCCAGGCAACTGTGTTGGACAACGGACGAATAATTTCTTATAATGTCCTGGGAAAGCAATTATTGAACTACGAAAACAAGAAGCTGTAGTGGAACACTAGTTACGTTAATATTGGAATAATAGGGAAATTTTGTACAAACCAAGGAGGTATAACTTTACTTGACTATAGTGTGTATAATAAGCAACTAATCAGAATGCTTTTTTTAGTTCCAATGAAACTTGCATTCTTGTACTGCACAGGCATATATATTTAAATATTTCAGTTATGTTTTTGTTCCTCCTGGAAATTACATTTTCAAAAAAAGTCAGTTTTTCTCTATCCAACTTCCCCGTTTTCTCAAATTTTCTCCTACTTGTATTTTTACAAGTACCTGATTGTCTTTTTACGGGAAATTGAATACATTTTTTCCCCTGTTTATGGCTATGAAATGTTGAAAAACACTGTATACCTACATCACATTCATCATTCATCTCGTTGAATATTTTGTGTTATGTACGCCTGTTTGTGTGCGACGATCATTCTAAATTTGTAATGATTTCCTAGCAGCTAATTTGTCAGTGATTCATCGTAATGTTACAACTGAAACATTCAGTGTAGTAACACCGAAATAAGATAACATTTATCTAAACATGTCCAAAAACACGTACTATCCGAGCTACAGACACTCAAATTATGTGCAGCAGCATCATAAATTATGTAGTGTGAACAATGACGTAATACATAATATATTTTGTCTGTATTGAGAAAAACGACAAAGAAGTTGTAGTTTGTTCGTACAAATTTCCCTCCTTTTGTAGTGCATTTCCCTCCAGAAAGTTCTGAATGCCGAGGCTATTTGTTGCAATATGCTCAAACCAAGTGCAGATACATATCAAGGACACATCAGAGACCTTTGTTTCGTAAATATCTCCATTTACACAAAAATTTCACTTAGACGTTTGTTCGCGCATACGGCTCAATTAAGGTTCCACTAAAGGAAAGAATTTAATCAAAGTTTACGATTGAAGGAGCACAGCAGTATTCCCCAACAAAAGACTTCTACTCAGGGCGTCGCCAGAAAAAAATATCGTGTGTGTGTGTGTGTGGGGGGGCACTGGGGCGGCTGTGATTTTTTTGTAGGAGGGTATTGATGTTACATTTTAAAATTTGTTATGTGCAGGAAGCATCTTTATTTAAAATTTTGACAGTTATTCGTTTGTAATGTTCAGTTGTAACAAAAAACATAACATTCATCATAAGCAAATGCACAATCTTCTATGTCTTTTCAATTCTATATCTCAATAACAGTGATGTAACATCATAAATACAGTAATATATTTACCTTTACTTGCTATTCTAGATGTTTATAATAATCTTTTAATTTTACGCTGTATTTTTTTCTAATATACATTACATTACTTTCTACACGTTGCGTGTTTTAAAGATTGTCAGGCGTATTCAGAAACGTTTTGTTCAAGTAACTAGCGCTGTACTAACGAGTGGTTAACAACCTTTTAACATTGATAGTCACTCGTTAGTACAGCACTTTTCACTAAAAAAAATGCTTCTGATTACGGCTATGTAACTTTAGTTTAAACAACAAGATTGCAAGTTTAGGTTTAACGTAAAAATATTATAGTACTTACTCAGTGAAGAACAATCTTACGATTTCCATGAACTTCATTCAAAGTCTCCGCAAGTATGTCTAAATCTAATCTTTTTGTTACTTCTCTCTACATTTGAAGCTACTCTAAAACATGCAACCATCATCTTACCTCTTAGCAAGTTTCTAAGTCGACTAAGACATGAGAAACACCTCACACAAGTTGGACTAGACCAGGGCTCTTCAATTATTTTTTCCTGGGGTACGGGTTGATAGAAATGCCGCAATAAAAAAACATTTTGCGGTCCATATAGTTAGTCGAGTAAGACAGTACGGTTAGGACGTATTGGTTACTCCCGTATATAGAATAATTACAAAATATAAAAAGTAAACACTTTTGAATTTTATTTAATGCCTTTAACAACTTTGGCTCAGGCTGTACGTATTATGATGGGAGAATTGTGGAATGAAGTGGGAGGAAACGGGAGAACCCAGAGAGAACCCCACGTATACGTTGTTTGTCCACCACAAAGCTCACATGGTATGAGCTGGGATCGAACCGAGGACCCCAGGAACCAGAGGTAAGTACTCTACCACTGAGCCACCGCGGCCCCAAGTAAACACGTATATTACCATGAATTCACATTACATTTCTGCGGTTTATTTTATTTCACTTAGTGAACTGGTAATTTAAACATTACTTTTGACAGTGTATCAAACTGTGGAGGTCCGGGAAAAAATGTTGCGGGGTCAGGATCTCGAGCCGAGCCTGTCGTTTGAAGACTCCTTCACTAGACACAGGAATGGTCAATGATACGTGGACAAACTTATATACTACTTCATGGAAAGCCAATTTGTATTTTTCTAAAAGCTCAGAAAGGTTTGAAATCGTTTTCACATTCACACAACTTATTTGTTCATGACTGGGCAACTTTAACTCTGTTTCCAGATGTTTTCCGTAGAATAATGTTATGCAAAAGGTGCGATAACGTTTAACTTCGAAGGCCATCATTCCTTCAAGAATGTCTTCATTATCTACGAATCTCCTATTCAGTTCCTTAACAGAACAAAACTTGGTTCTAAATATCTCTTGAGACTCAGCATCGTCATCCAAACAAGTTCCGATTTTATATATGTAACCAGCATGTCTCGCGTTCTGAGTTATCTTTTCAAGAATTGGTAGGTTCTTCACTTCTTCGGTGAACAATTAGGAAGGAAAAACCGATTTGGACAAACAATAATCCGATAAGATTGAATCCAATAGTTTAGTTTTCTTTTCTGTCAGTGTTTTCCGAAGAGCCATTTTTCTATGAAGCTCTAGTGCTTCCATTATCGGAAACGTTTGGTACTGAACAATCTCATTTGTTCACTCATGAAAAACAAACTTGTATAGAACGCCAACCAACATGGCTACCAGGTCGGCATTCACGAAGACATTCCAATTAATGTGTCTGAAGTAGTATACCTTCCCACCGAAAAACTTTCTATAAGATTGCAGTTGCTGTATGACTGAAGCAAAGGTGTATCACCCATTATTGTAAAATTTATTATCTAGTTCTATTTTTGTCACAAAGTTTGTTATATGTATTATCTGCTTCAAGTATATTGAATCAGCATGATTTTTTTTTATTTCTGGGTGTATATTTAATATTGCAGTGCAATTTGAATATAATATATTTTGAAGCTGCTGGACATATTTCCCTAGCAATTTGACATTGACATAAGATATTACATGATAATTTAAAATATAAGAAGGAAAACTTACCAGTGAGTGTGACAGGAAACGCTTTGTCAGATATACAAAGGAGTTAGTTATTTTTAACCCTAGCTTATTAAAGACACAAAGAAAAATGTAATAATGAGATACCTTCAGCATCGTAACTATATAAATAACAAAACTTAAAGGTATATACTAGAATACAATATGAGTAGTTTTTTTCATGCATTCATATCAAATTTGAACGGCATAATTTTTGGACTCTTGGTTTCTCCCGTGTACCCTCCATTTGTGACTGGCTCATCGATTACCACAACATTCTTCTCTATGCGAATAAATGCAAAAATTTTCACATCTTATCATGTTCCGAAGACGTAATTACTCTGCAAAAGTGGCAAAAGTCTTAACCTTCTAATCTGCAGCGATTAGATATTTTAAAAGTACAATTACCGTCATGACATCCTATCAGGTATGCAACATGAACATCAGGTTTGACAGTAAATTATATTTCTTAGCCACATTGACTATATTATCTCTAAAGCAGTGACTATCCTAGGTCTAATACATATATTTGCTGATATTACAAACAACCTTCCACTTAGAACGTATTACTTGCACTGTGTCTGACCGATTATTGATTATGCTTCTCCTATTCGATCCAAACGACATTAATCTCTTGAACTTAAGTAAAATAATGGATTTCTTCATACGTACAGTCAGATATAGATCAATCTTCTTATCTCGCTTATTCACTTTTTTCTTTCGTACCTTTGACTAAATGACCTTCCTACCCACCGGGCTGTAGGTTTTCCGATTGTAGATTTCGTTATAACATAGTGAATGATAATGTTCGCCCTTTGTTTCACTTACATTTTTCGATAGCTAAGAGCAGGTACAACGACTACTTCCACATCAGAACTCCAATATAATCTTTAGAATCATTCTTAATCATATTTCGCACACTCTCTCTTATTGACTGACTATACCTCGTGACTTTTGCCGTCTGAAAATTGCCTTTGTGAAACTTTGCGAAAGAAAGTTAATTTAACACCATATCTATTATATTTTTACATCTATTATATTTGTTTTGAGTCACGCTACACAGTATTTTTTTTAATTGTTTGTTACTTCCTAGTATAAAATAACCATCACATGTTGTATCTACAGAATATGTAGTGTAAATAAATTAATTAATCACCTTTCCGTACTCCATGTGACATATACGTATTTCAACTTGCTCAGAACATTTTTCTAGAATGTCTCAGTCTAATTTGAAAAGTTCTGTTGCACAGATGAAATGGCCTCTCTCATCAAAGCAAAATAATATATCTAAAGGTTCATATTCATTTCTGAAAGTATGATGGAGTCGAAAGGTGCTAGATCATTTGAATAAGTACGTTAACAGCAAGAGCAACTGATAACTACACTATTTCAATCTGTGCGGGTCTACTGAGTTTTGTTAATGTTAACTTCCCGGTTAACAGGCTTTCCCGTAGCGTTTGTCTTTCAAGGCACTCCAAAGTATTTCCAGGAGTTTCGTATACCACTGTAATACGATACCATAGGTCACTTAATCAGTAAGGATAACACTATAAGATAAATAGATGATAGACAATACGGCCATCTTTGCTGGATGTTAATGAGACTTAAAAGTTGTTTCAACGCATTACTTACGACCTTTGTTAGTGCAGTAATGTGAATTTTCTAATCGTTAATCTTAATCAAAATGAATCCTGGGGTTGATCTAAAAGGCACCCCAGATGTAGGCCATAATTACGGCTTTACTAAAGAACAATATGAATATGGTAATTCGAACTATAAATTATGTTTTATTGAGAAAAGAAGAAAATCTTCATAATATTTGAAATTAACATATCTAATAGCTATTAACACCATATTCACAATGAGGTAGATTCAAACGCAAAGTATACCGTTGATACAAACCTGAACATAAAGTTGACTTCATACTAAATCCCCTTACGAATCATTTCCGACATTCCCAATTTCAGTATAAGTAAGGATATATGTCAAATATGTAAATGTTTGATATCTGCCAACGTATCTCAAGTAGATCAATTCTCTATAATAATCTGTAATTGTCTTCGATATAAACGTACATTCAAAAATACTAAGGTACGACAATGTCAATATACTTATTTAAATTGAAACAACCGCGTAGCGATCACGTAGAGAAACAATATTGCCAAATCACATCTTATCCAAGGACAAGAACATGAAGTAAAGTTGATAACACTACAGTTAGTTAGTTTGTCTATGGAAGAAAACTTCCTTGAGTGAGACGGATACTTTAATTGCATTAACTCCATATATCTAAGTAAAACACTGGAAACTTTTCTATTAAATACTTGACATCTGACAAAATAGTAAATTTATTATCTTGAATTGTTAATTATAATGTCACATGAAAGATTATGTTTATAATGCTCACTAATGTAAATAAACATGATGCAACCTAATCTTATCAGCCTTGATAAGTCGTCAAAATCCTTCGTCATGTCAAGAATTCTATACGAAGTGCATTTATTTAATGAGTTACATAATCCTTGAGCCAATTAGGTTGTTTTTTGTTTTATTAGATCTTCGAAGTGAAACCGTTGCCGTTGTTTGTTTGTTATCTCTGAATCTTCATCCTCATTTTTTTTATTCCAGTGTCGTTGATATGCATCATTCAGGTTCTGATAGTAACCATTATGAAACTGTAGTTTATGTTTATGATATACCGCTTGAATACCATCTACTTGTACCAAATATGTATTGATTCCTAATTGTTTTATTAAGAGACCTTTGATAAATTTAGGTGTTTTATTATTATGATTTAGAACCCAAACTGGTGCTCTATATGTATGATCATTTAGATTACGTTCCTTCTCCATATGTATGTTTGGAAATTTTAATAAATTTTATTTCGTTCCAGGTTGATAACACGAGCGAAAGAGGACATTTTCCATTAGCAGTAGATATCATCGCTTTTAATGGATAAAAAATTTCCTCCAACCAATGATCTATTTTTTTTTATTTATAGCTTGTCAATTATATTTAACTATCTTTTATCTAATGTTCTCTTTATAGTCTGTACTGTCTTGTTTGCAAACCCATTACTCGTAGGGTGATAGAGAGGCGAATGTAGTAACTGTGTGTTTCTTGTTATGTATACAAAATCTTTAAAATAATAGGGCGCTAAACGGTGGCTCATTGTCAGTAACTATTGTACCAGGATAACCAAACATTTTTTAAAAATGTTTTAATTTCTCACAGGCCTCTTCTGTTCCTGCACTTTGTACAAACCAAGCCGTAATTAAATGTGAGAAACTATCAGCGCATACTAAGAACTTAAAACCTTTCCAGTTGCCATGGTCCAAATGTATCCTTTGAAGTGGTTCCTTTGACTGTAGCCATGAATGAAAATTATTAGCACTGGGTTTGCTATGCATTGATCTGCAAGTATCACAATTCTGAACTGCGGATTTTTTATCATTATCTATATTTGGCCACCATAAGGATGTACCGATCGTTTTTAGTACCGCCTCAATGGTACTGATGTAACAATTTTATGAACCTTTCTCTTAATGATCTTGGTAAGACTATCCTATTGCCCCACCTGCTCATATATGTAACACCTTACTTTAAAGAATGCAGCTAATTCTGTGTGCACTAATGATTTAGGTATATGCATGGGCCATCCATGTTGTATCCAGTCTATCATAGTTCTGAATAAAATATATCTTTTCTTGTGCTCCTGTATCTGTGACAGTAATAAAAAGAACTACCGATTGAAGCTATATACCCAGCTGATACTTCACTATCCTCAATTTCTTTTGGTAAAGGCTTCCTTGATAAAAAAATGCTATTTCTATACACAGTATATATGAAATTGATGTCACACATAGATACGAACAAACACCACGTTGAAGTCGTGGTGAAGCAGTACCCGGTATAGAATTATCCAAAACTTTAGTTGGAAGCGAATCAGTTAAGAGAGAGAAATGTTTCCTTATACATATTTGTTAATTCTTTAAAGTACAAAGACTACTCCAAGAGCTTCCCTCTCGTATTGTGCATACCATCTTTCGGCTGCAGACAAAGTAGCTGATGCACACGCTATAGTAACTAATTTCCCTTGAACTTTACTGAATAAAACTGCTCCTACTCCATCTGGACTAGCATCTGTCCTTATGACTATCTAAGCTTCCGGGTGGAATGGCTGTAAGGTTAATGCATTTTGTAATTCTGTTTTAACAACAGAAGCTCTTGTTTATGCTTATCTAACCATTGACATTTTGAACGTTAATTAACAGTTGATGCATATGAGGACTTTTCATCGACAAACCTGGTATATGTTTGTGATATTATGCAATCACACCTAAAAAGAATTTGAGTTAAGTAACATTTTGAGGTTCAGATGCTTCTAATATTGGGCCTATCTTATCTAGCGATATTTTGATTCCATGTTTGCTTATGACAAATCTCAAGTATGGTATTTCTGAAGCGAATAATCTACTCTTATCTCTTATTATTTTTACATTATGGTGTTTGAATATGTCAAGTACCTTTTCTACCCTAGCTTTACACACTTCTTTATTACTCCCAAAGATTAACACGTCATCTAAGTAGCATATAAAGTCTTTTTTATTACCCAATAAGTCGTCCATAAACTTTTGAAAGATTTGGGCCGAATTATTGAGGCCAAATGGTAAGCGTTTCTGGATAAAATTTTCCCAAGGTGTGCTTATTCCTAATAATTTTTGCGGCTCCTGTTGTACTTCTAACTGCAAATAAGCAATGTGTAAATCAAGTACTGTAAAACATGGCGGTCCGTGTAATTTATTAAGTATATCGTCAACTTGGAGCAACGGGTATGTTATTTTGTTATATATGGTGTTCTTTAAATCTAAACACAATCCGAGTTCATCATTTTTTCCTTATAACCACCAATGGTGTTGCCCATTCTGTGAACTTTACTAGTGTTATGATATCTAGTTATTCTAACTCTCTTAATTCACCTAAAACTTTGTCTTTTAAATTGAACCTTATTTGAAAGTATTTTCTATAAATTGGTAATGCATTAGGTTATACCTGTAACTGAACTTTATAACCAGAAATCGTTTTTGATATATCCTCTGTGAATACTTCCTTATATTTATCTAACATCACATTAGTATCATCCTTTGATCTTAGTGTTAATTGTAGTAGTATTGAAGTATTTACTGGTAATTCAACCGAAATCATATTGATTTTCCAATTAGGCCATATATAATATAGGTAACCAGGTTATTCCTAAAATTGGTGTGTCTAGTTTGTTCTTTACTATAATAATAAATTCTAAATCAGTAGTAATATTTTGATGCATTACTTTAACCGTAACAGTAAAATGAGTACTGAAATCCCCTCTTAAAATACGATTGGTTTTATTGAGTGTCTTACAGTTACAATGCAACCTATTAAAACATTCATCAGCTACTGACACTGCACCTCCAGAATCTACTAAGAATTCAATTCTCATTATCACATCGAACTTGTACTAATAAAGATCGCCTCACCTTGAAGTTGAATCTGATATTTCCCATATAACGGATTCTACCTTACGTAAAATGCCTTCTCCGCTATACCTACTTTAATCGACCCTATGCATGAATCTATTATGACTTTTAATCTTCTCATCTGCATCATCCTTTTGTAACCACTGATACTGTATACCTTTAAATATATGAAATCACTGTACGAAAGAATGTGAGTATATTCTCTAAACATTTTGAATGTTTGTTGTGCTATTCTTATGAATAAAATCTTTATTGCCAATTACCATATCATCTTCATCCAGTCTACATATCTATTGGTATTTTTCCTATCCGAATCAATATAAAAACTGTTAGCGTCGAGGCGCTTTGCGTTTCCCTTAACGATTGAACCATTCTGCAGTAATGCGAATTTTCTAATTTTTATCTTAATCAAAATGAATCTAAAAGGCGCCCCAGATGTAGGCCATAATTACGGCTTTACTAAAGTACAATATGAATATGGTAATTCGAGCTGTAACTTCTGTTTTATTGACAAAAGAAGAAAATCTTCATAATATATTAAATCAACACATCTAATAGCTATTAACACCATATTCACAAGGATGTAGATTCAAACGCAAAGCGCCATTGACACAAAACTGAACATAAAGTTGACTTCATAGTAAATCATCTTACAAATCATTTCCGACATTCCCAATTTCAGTATAAGAACAGGCGCGGATCCAGGATATGATCAAGGGGGGGGGTATAAATCATACTGTGTCACTTTATCCAGTGTAAAGTGGGATTGAAGGTAATTTTATACAGTGTATACCTGGACGTCAAGGGGGGGGGGATATAGCCCTCCCTTGGATCCGCACCTGAGTAAGAACATATGTCAAATATGTAAATGTTTGATATCTGCAAATGTATCTCAAGTAGATTAATTCTTTATAATAAACTGCAATTGTCTTCGATATAAACGTACATTCAATAATACTAAGGTACGACAATGTCAATATACTTATTGAAAACGAAGCAACCGCGTAGCGATTACGTAGAGAAACAATTGCCAAATCACTTTTTATCCAAGAACAAGAACATGAAGTAAAGTTGATAACACTACAGTTACTTAGTTTCTAGATTAAAGAAATAACCCAATATTCTTGCATTGCACTCAGAGGATCAGCAGAGTTAGTCCTTATATTGTTCACACATGGTTTATCACTGGCAGCATAATCGAGCCGTTGTTACTTCTGAAAAGCAGTAGACAGCCGATATATCGATCGTTCTGAGAACATAAATAGGTGAAAGTGGTCATGTAATGTGGTGAACATTGACACAAAGCCCTCTTAGGTTTCCGGCGACCTTTTTAAGAAAAGAAGCTACACCTTTTTTTGGTAGAATAAATTTCACACAAGTACTTTAGTTATACCGTACGGGTCAAATAGATACAGATTTAATAGTTTGGAGATATTGTATTGATTAATAACGAACTTTGTAAGTAGTGTACTAAGGAAAGGAGAGTCCGTAAGGAGTAATGGAGAAACTGATCAAGTGCGCTACGTTGAGATTCTAAGATTACATCAGATGGAAAATTATGTTGGTTAAAGTGTTTCTGCAAACTTTGTAAAATGCTACTTTCTAGGCAAAATAAGCTATTTCAGTCTGTAAGTGTGTGTAGAAGTTCGTGGTTTATTTACCTTACCTTACCTCGTACTTCGGGAAGATATAAACTAATTGAAAATATTTCTGACAAAATAGAACCGAGCTTTAGGAAAAAATATTCTGAATTACTACTTGTAAATGTTGTAAAGCAACGGATATATAAACTGTCAGTACCAGGGCGCAGATCGGCTGAAAAATGCACCTTAATAGAGGAACTAAAATCTTGCTCTGAGATATTTAGTTATCATAAAATGTGACGAGTTAGTAACGATCGCTCTAACTTCTGCAGAAAATCCTGTTAAGGAATTCAAGGAAAAACCGAGAAGCGCATATTGAGAAATTGAAACAATCTTCTACTTACTCAGTATTCCATTACATTACTGGATACACCATACCAAATAACTGATCGTGTAATGCATATTTTATTTTACTTGTGCACTTTCATGGACTTCTGAGAATTCGCAACATTATAGAGATATGCAATTTTAGTTAATGGACCACGTATACTTTATTAGAAAACACTTTTAGTTGTGTGACTCCTACATTCTGCATGTTGTCAATAACGAAAAAATAAGATGAATCCTATCTTACCTTAGTGATTCCTCAGATATATACTTCGCATAATGTATTACACATTCTGTTCTTTTACCAATCAATATTGTACGTATGTATCTTTCCAAACTAGCACGTATTATTAAAATATTAATATATAGACTATTAGACAAAATATAAACAGAACTGCCTTTTGAACTATGGGTAACTATGAAAATGTACCAGCTCTTCATTGTTAGTTTCACTAATTTATAGTTTTCAATTATTGTGAAGATAAATAAAGCTTGCCCCTGTATACCACCACAATGTGAAATCATATTAAAGATATGAATGTAGGATCTCACATTTGCTACACTTATTTTACCCTTTTGTACAAATATCTTTTGAAATTTAGTTTTGTACTTAAGACGTTTAAGCAATGTGACAAGAAGTTTATGTAGTTTACGCCAAAACAACACTAAACGCAAAAAAAAATGTATCACAAATAGATATGGCTTGATAATGATTTACAAATCAAACTCAGGAATGAGAATTATTTTTCAAACCTATTGAATAATAAAAACAAAATAAGATATTATCTTAATATATATTTTGTGTTAATAATTCAATTTAATATCATCATTATTATGTTCCAAATTTTCAAAATATAATTTTAACTAATTAACGGAATCTCTTCTCCAAAGTTTTCTTCGTAAAAGGGCCATACTACATGGTATCAGAACAGAGAAAACAAGGTCTATATTTAAAAGAAATAATAATTGAATCTAAGAAGACAATTACTACATTATCCCTTTCTATTTCTCATATACGGAGAAAAGTCGCAGTCTTTCAAAGGAATAACTAATACAAATAACTTGTGCCATGTTTGACTTGTTTGTGTGGAACATTGTTCACTATTACTTTATTAGTGCCACCGTAGATTTCAGAATATTCTTCAAAAGAATACAAAGCTTTAGTACTGAAGTTCTAAAGTAGATTTGTAAAATCAGTGAAAATTGGCACGAATGTCTCAACAGGACAAGCGAATGAGTACTGAGATAAACAATGAAACCCACAATTCTCCATATCTTTGATTCTATTTGCACTATCGATATGGCGCAGACGAATAATAACTTAATATTACGTACTCTTTCATTTCCCGCTCCTTTTGACCCATCTTTATGTGAAAACATAACCGGGAATCCCTCACTTCCTTTGGGGAATCCCTTGTGCAATTGTTCTGATTTTGATAGTTTTGGATACAACTCCTATGATTTCGTGTGTGCAATTCCACACCGCCTGTGTCACTGCCATTCGTCTTTGTGCTATGGCGCCTCAAAGTTCAGTGTCGCGCAATTTCCCACGCTCATAGCTCGGAAAGGATGCCGCTTTGAGGTTTGTGTCCAGGTACTTTTTTTTTGTTTTGATGTCTATTGTCAACTCCCAAACGCTGTAATAGGAATTTCCGGACACC
>JAGDQP010041412.1:0-16916 GCA_022664845.1 Lepisma saccharinum | reverse complement strand
CAATTTGTTAAGCTATTTTAATTGGAGAAAAGAACTTTACATATGATACAAAAATGAGAAGGTAATTGCAGAATTTTAGTTAAGTTGTAATGTAATGTGTTATTTATTGGTCTTTATGGGTTGTTATCCATAATAGCTATTCGTTATTAAAAACTGATTTTAAAGATTTTATATATAACAAATTATGGCAAAGCATATTGATCTTTTAAATAAACTTCGAAGTCTTGAACAAAAACAAATTATTTTCTTTAAAGAGTTAGATTTAGATAAAGTATAAGATTATAAAGATAAGAAAACATGAAGACTAATTTAGGTACGAGTATTTTAGTTCTATGTGAAGACATTAAGGTATTTCTTCCACTTAGATTTACAAAACATATTACTGATAAAATGATTGATTAAGTAGTTAAAGATAGTCTGTGTATTAAATATACTGGCCTAATAGACAATTATCGAACTGTTGGGTTCTGTGTTAATAATAATTAATAAATTATTGAAACAAATTAATAAATAAATAATAATTTCACATTTAAACAAAAAAATGATATTAATATTTTAAGAGCTGTTCGTTTACAAGATCTGGAGAAAGGTAAATCATACGAGATAACTTTATAGAAATTAATTCAAACTAAAAATACTGGTGATAGAGTTTTAGTGCATTTACATGGAAAGTATAAAACCTTATTACCACAGAAATGTAATGAAGATATGGAGCAAGTTTTGAAAGAGGTGAAGACTAAGAAACATTTTATGAAATACGATGGAATGAACCATATTACTAATTGCTATAGAATGCACCAAATATTCTTTAAAAATAAAACTAAGAAGTGAAAAATGAAATTTGGAAAAAATCAGTGAAGAAAAATTGAATTGTTAGTATGGAACCTCAAAATAAATTTATTCTGACTAATAGTTTCAATGTTATTGTAAAATATGTACTTGATAATACACAGTTAGTGTTAGCGATTAATGTTTTTTATTTTCTTTGAACTATGATCAGTGGGCAGAGTTTAAGAAATTATTATTTTCCATTGAGATTTAAGTTAATAGAAGATTTCACTATCAATATGCTCATTTATAATTATCATGTAATTATGTAAAATTTAAATAAGATTGTTGTGCTTATAAAATAATACTTTTTTACAATTTTTTCCTTAGACACAAGCAACTAGGAACACTCTAAATACATTGCTTAAGAGATTAGTATTCATTATATAGTTTAAATTTTTAAAATCCATGAATGAGTAGCTGAGATATTTGATTTTTATCCTTAGACATAGGCAACCAGTGATACCTTAAAAAATTAAGAAACATTAGAAGTGGAAAATCGTTTGAATATTTAAAATCGGTTCATAAATAACGAAGCTAGAGTAATTTCAAAATTTCAGTAATTTTTTCAGGGTTTATTTTTGAGTTTTCTATTTTTTCTTATAGTAAAAAAAAAGTCTTAGAATTTGATGTAGATTCGGCCAGTTTCTTTTATTTTTCGATTATATAAAATTGTATTTTGACAGTATATAACAACTCAGATTTTTTTATCTGAAAGTTGTCCTAATGTTTGTTCATGGAGATAGCACATTGATACTTATAGAGATAAAAATAAGCACCTTAAGAATTATTAGGGTCAATATGACAATATTGGTCAAGTGAGTTGGCAACATTATTTTTCAATTTTCTAATATTTATTAAAATCCATGAATAAGCAAGTACTGATATCTCTGTTTGCCTCCAAATGGATACGTGTACTTTATTAGATGGACCTATATTTTTTACAAGTCTTTGGAACTACCATCATTATGTAAACAGTACTCCATTATTAAGGACTCTGCTAAAACATTTACTGGTAGTAACTTTCAAAAGTGTTTCACTAATAATTCATCCCTTTGCTAATAAATCTCGTCACTTGTAGAAGTAATAAATAAGACCAAATTAAAAACTCATTTCGTTGCTTTGCCACTCTGGTCCAGGGGGTAAAGTGCTGAACATAAGAGCTTGGTTGAAACCGACAACGTATGTTCAAACCCTGCTTGGAGTTGCAATTTATAAGATACGGCCGGATTATAAATTTGTAATTCACCAGTTTAGTAGTAACAAGTGGATCTTCTTCTCCGAAGCAGGTGGTTACAATGTCTATACCCCTGATTACGTACTATCTTGGACAGAAGAAGATGGAGAAATTAAAGAGTGGGATGTGGGCAAGAAAATTATGAGGATGATTGCTGCAGCTCGTATCCAGATAACGGAACAACTGACGCTGGCTGGTGAGATACAGCAGCAATCACCCTCTTTTGGAGTTTTGCTCAAATAAACATTTTTTTAAAGTTTCATGATAGGTTGGGTTGCATGCATACAGGCGTCAAAATACTTGTTAGTCGATTATCGAAATTCAAACGGCGTTGGAAAGAGTATGCATCAGGCTTTTTAATGAAATTGTTATTTATTAGTTTTGCGATAAAGCTTTGGAAAGGAAACTATTTATATGTATGTTTTACTAATATTTTCTATTCAGTAAGCTTCAATGGGTAAAAATTAGATTCTAAAATAATTGGGGTGGGTGGTTTTTAAGGGTTGAAAATTAGGAAATCGTCTACAGAACCCTCGATATATTTTTGATATAAGTGCTTTATACTTAGATGCTATAAAGCTTTGACCAATTATGTTCCTTACCTAAATATTTAGCGGAAGTATAATTTGGAAAAGTGTACTTTAGCAGTAAGATTTATTTATAAAATGAGGTTGGGCGTAAAATTGAACTCAAACCGGTAATAAAATATGTGGAGCTTATCAAAACGTCCCTTGTGCTGAAAATGAAAATTGAGATATTGGCATGCTTTAGTTCATTTCAATATTGTCTAATATATTAGGATGGTTTAATGAATCTAGAACGCCTGTAAAATCATTTAATTATCAAAAGAAATAAGCGTATAGGAACAGTAATTAACCGTAAAAATTGAATATATTTTATATTTCCTCATCCTTTTTTTTTACAAAAATGAAAACTCTTAGTAAACTCAAACTTTTAATAATATTCCTAAGATATTCATGGCTTCAAATTTTCCCTAATATTGAGAAATAAGAAGTGTATTACAAGTGGTCTTTCTTGATTTCCCAACATTTATGGCTTTTGGATAAGAGACATTTTGATAATAAACTCCATAATTGTTCTACCCATACTTAACTTGCAGTGTTTGAAATTACGGATATCGTTTACATTTATATATAGTGTGCAGGTACACGAGAAAACTTCGCGAGAGGGAATTGCGAGTATGATCTGCGAGTAAAGTATTATTTATTTTAATACATTTTCAAAATGCATTTACCTCATATATAAAATAATTTAGGGGTGTTACGTGATTGGAAATAGTTTATAGCAATATGAAACATTTTTTTTAAATTAATTCCTATGCATTATACGGTCCCTCTAGTGAGTATTATCATAATTAACTCTTTACTCCAAAATAATGGAGATGAAAGTGCAGTGTATTTAAAAAAATATATGCGTTTTAAAAACTTAAGAGCGGGTAAAAATCTGATATGTTATTAAATATATCGCTGTACAACCTTATATCTGTTCTTCTACAAATAGAAACGAAAAGATAAACTAGAGTTTTGTAAAAAAAAGGCATCAAATTTCATATATTAGCACAACTGAAATTGACTCACAGCTTCTATAAATCTTTGCTTTTCTGTACTAGAGAAAACTCAAGTGAAATGAAATGTACAGTGTCATTTTAACTCAAGTTTGGCTGAAAATGAAGTGAAATTAGTTATCATTCTTAGTTGAAGTTGGATTTTATTTATGGTTTTAGGAATCTAAGGATCAGGCCGGGAAAGGGGAGGAGAGAGGACACGGGAAAATGTCGACCAGGGCCTATGTTGAAGATGCCATCCCAGTATTTGCTTGGTGTGACTGAGGAAACATCATGGGATGAACTGTCAGGATTGGCAACCGCTGAGATCGAATCCAGGACTTCCCGAATGCTACGCCAACGCTCTACCACTGAGTTACGGCGGCTCGATAATTATTCTTAACGTTTTACATGCCCAGTTTCACCCAATGAAGAAAATATAAATATCAAGTTTCTGGAAATTGTGGAGTTGGCAACCCTTCCAACTGCCTGTGAGAACTTCCCAAGTTCTTATACTAATAGAATTGATTGATTGAATTGCATTGCACAGAAGCCGGTTAGCTTTAAAGACAAAACCTACATTTTTTCCTGAATCCGAAGGACACCGGTTCAATGCATTAACATCGCAAGAATAAAAACCGTTACTGTATATGTACAGAAATTAGATGTTAAAACTAGATCTTATATAATTGAGTCGAGAATAATTCCCACCCCCCTACCTTATTCATTGGAATTGGAAGTTAATGTAATATTGAATTCAGCACCCTGTTAACAGAACATTGGAATACAATGTTGAAAGCAGCTTGCACATACACCGAAGCAATCTATAAATGACTTAACTATGTACAGGCTGTTC
Organism: Lepisma saccharinum; assembly: GCA_022664845.1. Classification (NCBI taxonomy): domain Eukaryota; kingdom Metazoa; phylum Arthropoda; class Insecta; order Zygentoma; family Lepismatidae; genus Lepisma; species Lepisma saccharinum. The sequence continues at coordinate 12,431 of JAGDQP010041412.1, read as the reverse complement.
CAAAAGCAGACAAATTTTTGAATGGATATTATCGGCTTATAAGATGCACAATAAATTAAATATTTCAGCCCAAGCAAGCACAATATAATAGAATTTTAAATACTGACATATTGATACATATCCATATCTTTATTTCTCAACCTAACGCAAATTTCTTTGCAGCTGAGTTTTCTGACTTTTTGTGGGAGTACCGAACGCCAGTAGCTCAGTTGTTAGAGTATCGAGGGTCTTGGTTGCATTCGAGTGGCCGACTACCTGAATGAGGAATTCTTCCTCCGTCAAATTAAGCAGATGCCGGGATACCACCTTCAACTTAGGCCCTGGCCGACTTCTTCCAACATACTTTCCCGCCCATTGGCTGAACCATTTTCAGCAGGACAAATGCCACCCAAGAAGGGGATTTTGGTTGGGTCGCCGTCAGAGTGCCGACTACTACTTGGGAAATGCATGTCGGCGACGACCCATAAGTGGCGTTTTGTCGTCCGGCCATTTTCCGATCGGTTGTCGGTTCCCAGACTTGCTGCTTTAGGGACCAAACCACGTCCAGTCCCCTCCAGCCCACATCGGTTTCTTGTTGGGATTTGTCAAAGCCCAAAGTCTTTCTGCCTGCCCAAATGCCGTCGTCTGGCTAACGTCGCCTGGATTGCTGGAATTGATACCTAAATTGCAAAGAAATTCAGATTCAAGTTGTGGTATGTTTCTGAAAATTGTTAACAATGTAACACATCGTCATTATCACTTTGAGTGGTTAAAGTGACACCCTTTATTTATGATATATTGAGTTAGGACGAATTTAGTTTAAGGACTCTAGGAAACGTTGGTTAACGCGGAATGGCTGATGGGAGAATTGGTGGAATAAAATAGTGTAAGGAAACAGAAGAACCTCGGGAAACCAATACACATGTTGTTTGTCCACCATTAATTTCATACGGCTTGAGCGTTGATCAAACCGGAGAACCCACGTACTTTTATCAAACCGAAAAATAAGGCTCAGAACACATCAACTAGTCAAAGTTTCAAATTACATTTAATTGTGTTTGTTTCTGTTAAATTGCTTCTGTATTTTATAACCTGATACCAGCCTTTTAAAATAGTGTCTGTTTCTGGAACGTCCTGTGCCTATTGATATATATAAGAAACCTAGTTTGGAAGCAGCTGAAAAAATTGTGAAGAGAACAAACTTATCCAGGAAGCAAACTGATTTTTTTTTAGAAAACAGAAAATGGTCATATTTTCTTCAACTGGAATATAAGAAAATCATCAAAAATATAAATAGGTAAATAATTATTAAAATTTATATGGCGTGGATTTGTCCCCATTTGAACAGGGTTTTAGTGCACGGAACTAATATATAGCCATAGTTCAAAAGAGGAACAGAGTAATTTGCGAGAAAGAAATCTCTCACCATACCTCAGACCATACGAAAATATTTTTTTCTTGATGTCGAGTTTCATATTTGTACTCTAACAATAGTATATATACATCAATTCTGTGGCACAGTGCAAGAAACCCCAAACGCTCAAATCTAAAAAATTATATAATTTATCTGATGAGTGTAATCCTGAACATGTCGTACGTCATTCCTCAAACCGTGGTACTTGTAGAAGCAATAACGTCAGAGAAATAAGAGAGAATAATGGATCACAATACTATTGTTTTAAGGACGTACAAACAAAAAAGAAGCTTTTTTCTCAGTACCATGTCATGAGGTTTATGGATTTCACGCACAGAGCCACATAATTATTTAATTATGTCATTTGTTAATAATGTGATGATACCATAAAGAAATCAAATGTTTGTGCCTTCGTCTTCACAATTGTACGTCCTAGATTACATACCAGCAGAACAACATAAGACTCCGAAGCGTGCAAACGTGCAAGACGTTGATTGTCATTGCGGAACCCTATGCGTCACACTACCAGCCTACCTATATACCCACGTCAGATCATACTCTGTATCTGTGGACAAGTCTCCAAGCAATGCACTAAGAGATGCTACCGAAGGGATAAACCATCACTGCTGACCTATACTCACAGTAATTGGAATGTTTTCAACAGACAATGCAACAGAAGGAGTGAATAACAAGGGTATATTGTTCATTAGCGACAATACCAGGCCGCAAATGATACGGGTGGCCACGGAAACCATACAGTGACTTGGCTGAGAGCCACCAAGCCCACTGGACCTTGCATTAATAGTTTATCAACTTTTTCATTCCCTTGGTAACCAACTTCATGGGAACTTCTTCATCAATGAGGCAGACTTGCGGCAGGTACTAACTTTCTTCCGACCAAATCTCCCCAGTTTTACCACTAAGACATTGCGTAACAGCAAAATATTCTGCATGCCTTTAGGAATTACTTTGAGGGATAATGGTGAGTAGTATTTTCTGTATACCTTTCTACATCTATCAGCAACGACAAGTGCTCTTTCGGTCACCTTCTATTTACAATGTTAAATGCAATTCATAACATTTGCCAACTTAAGACACTAATATGACATAATCAAATAAGCTACAAAGTGTACTGTCGTTCTCACATTTTGATTCAAGTATCTTTAGAAATACTGTCACGATTGGCACTTTTCTCAGAGTCTGATGAACTTCAACTTTGTAAAGTCGTCAATGTCACTTGTCAATCGTGACAATGTCAATGTCTATCTAGAGAAAGAAGTTTATCCTACAAAAGTATTTATTTAAGTTCCAAGTATCCAAACCTATTGTACTAATCTTCTAAATATATTATAACAAAGTTTCTATAGGCTTCAATACCTGGACAATGCCAACATAATTGAAACATTTGAGACTAGCTTTGATACGACTACACGTCCTTTCACACTCTTTTACAACAGATCCATCAGTTACGAAGAAGAAACATTATTTTTTTTCAAAATCTCTAAAACAATGGCCTTAAAACGCTTTTTAAGAGTTGATTTACGTGTAGCAAACTGATCTTGGTGAGAGTTCACACTTGAAGTAATTTAACAATAATTTTTGTTCTTCACTACATCAAAATTGTTTCAAGGTATAAATCTAATAGGTATAACTCTCTTTGGGCGAAACGCAAGCGTCGTTAACTGCGCTTGGGGTTAAGAAATTAGTGCCCCTCGGATTCACGACCATAGGTACGAACTGAAGTGGAGTGGTCACTCCCACTATTGACTGTCTTTTCCTTCCAAGATGCCCGGGAATATCAAGGATACTGCCATTCAGTTTGGTAGGAGGCCGAGTGGACCTCAGAGCGCCACGCAATGGAGAACTGCTAGAAAAGTCTCCAGTGTCGTAGCCGGAATTTGAACCCAAGGCGACCGGTTCGGTTTCAGATCCGGTGTCCACAATCGTAAAATATAGGGAACATAAGTTAATTAATTATATTCTTAATGTAATTCTTAGTTGCCCATTATTTGAACTTGAATGCGTATTTACTTAATCACCTAAAACTTGCTTTGAAAGTTTAGTATCATTTCCCTGTTTCAAGCAGGGTGATTTTCTCATTAAACTGGCAGATTTATGGACTATTCTGATCTCTCTGTGAGAAGATCTTTGGAAGCCAAGGATCCAAAAACATTATTTGGTAGAACTAACGAAATTGGAAGACTTGATATCAAAATAAGTGAGGAGTACAGGAAAAGAAGCGGTAAGTCAAATAAAACTATGTGTTAGCATTCGTAATAATACTACAAAATGACAGCCAACTGCTACACCCATTTAAGTCCAAAAGCGAGCATAATGTCCAAGTTGTATTTAGAGAATTAGATACATGGTAGTACATGAAAGAACTAACTAATTAACTAACTGAATGGCTTATGGAACTCGCAAGCTCATCGCAACAGTAACAAACGTTTACCATTGGATTCTATCTTGGGCACAATCAAGCCAGTTTTCATCACGAACACCTACTTCTCGAAACCTCTTTTAATATTGTCCTCCCAACGACGTCTCGGTATTCCTAATGGTCTCCTTCCATCCAACCTTCCAACCAGGATGGAATATAATCTTCGTTTTTCCCCAATCCGAGGATACATGACCTGCCCATCTTAGTCGTCGTGATTTCATTATTTTTTACAATATCTGGTGAATCGTAGTCTTTGGAGTTGTTCATTATGCAATCCCCTCTATTCTCAAGTCATCTCGTCCCGTTTCAGCCCGTATATCTTTCTCAAAACCTTATTTTCAAACTCACGTAATTTATGTTCATCTGCTAGTATTGTAATCCAACTTTCGCAACCGTAAAGTATTACCGGCAGAACTACAGTTCTGTATATTTTCAATTTCAATTTCCTTGATATTAATCGCGATATTGGAAATTTCTGGACGGAATAGACACGTGCGTTGCCAGATTTTTGTTTCTTCTGTTACCTCATTTTTGCTTGTTACGTATAATCCCAAGTATATAAATTTGTTAACTTTCTCTATGAACTCTTCCCTAATTTTTATATTTTTATTTCCTTTGTTCCCCTTGTTTTATCTTGTTATCATGTATTTTGTTTTATCTATGTTTACATGTATTCCTATCTCATCGCACGCTTCTGCTACGATATCACTGCTACTTTGTAGTGCCTGTATATCTTCCCGTATTAAATCTACATCATCCGCGAACACGACAAATATTTCAGACTACATTCTTTTAACTTTGCAAATGTTCTTTACCGGCTGCCAAGAATGGAACCAGGGAAATTTGACATGCATAATTTATCTTGTTTAGAAGCTACATACCGGGGTAGAGTCCAATACATTAGAGATTCGATTCCTTCCTGGGCTATGGACAGAGGCGTCAATTCGGGTTATGCATATGCTGTACATAAGGTTGAGGATATAAACGAACTAAAATACAAACAATTTAAAAAGGGACGTGAAACCAAATGAAAACACACTGAAAAGTAAAGAGAAATTCTATGTTGTTCAATTCCGATTATTTCTAGAAGTTCTGAACAAAATTTATAACTAAAGAAGTACTTGTCCTACGCAATTCATGTTGGTGATTTTTAATTGCCTTTTGTGGTAATAAATTTGGCATATTTATCTTACCAAAAAAAATCTAAAATGAGAAAAAAGATTTAAAGAAGTGTTTTTATTTTTACTTATAGTGCGTTTTTGAGTCGGGCGTTTATCTTCGTCTTCTCTAAAGAAATATATATTATCATTATCATCATATTCAGCCGTTTTCTATCCCTTTTCTTTCCACATATCTTGGTTTGCTGCTATACTCATCCATGTAGCTCTTGAAAAACGCTTGATTTCATCTACCTATTTTGTATATGGACGTCGTTTCAGTCGTTTCTTTTCTCGAGGAATTCAATGTGGTACCTTTGTCGTCCATCTTCCATCTGTTCTTCTACTTATATGGCCGGTCCATCTCCACCTCATCTTCTTGGCAGCCTTGATTACATCCTCTATCTTTGTTTGTGCTCAAATCCATTAATTTATCTTCCTGTCCTTCCTAATTATTCCTAGCATGCATCTCTCCATTGCTATTTGTGTGACTCTTAACCTTTGAGCCGTTCGTGCATTTAAGGTCCAAGTTTCACATCCCTACACTATCACAGCTAAGACATATGGATTATAAAGTTCACTCTACTGACACATTGGCAGTTAGCTTTTGAAAATAAAGTGTAGTCTTCCTAACGAACTCCATGCCATTTTACATCTTCTATTCTTTTCACCGTCAACTTGACTTTCGATGTTTTGAGCTGGCCTAGGTCAACTATGCCTATTGTCTTTTTGTTACTCTTTATTTCCTTCTTTGCAGAATGTTGATTGTACATTAATTTTGTTTCACTTAAAATCAATTTAAGGCCTGTTTTCGAACTCTCATTACGCAGTACTTCCATTCTGGTTTGTAGTTCTTCTGCACTTGAAGCAAACAGGATTATATGATCCAGGGGATGAAGATGTTCGAGATTAATTTTTATTCCATTTTTTCTCCAGTTTAAATTTTGGAACACTCTCTCCAGGACTGCTGGAAACAGTTTTGTAGAAATTGAATCTCCCTTAAACCTTTTCCAACTTTAAATTTTTCACTGTCTTGATGCAGCCTAATGACAGATGTGGCAGTCGAGTAAATGTTTCGCAGTAACTTCATGTATGCACTTTCGATGCCTTGATGTTCAAGTGATTTAAGTACTGCTGACAAGGAGACCAAACCGAAAGCCTTTTCAAAATCTATGAATCCCAAACATAGTGGAAGTTCATATTCATTAGTCCTTTCCCTAACTTCATTCAATGTTTGTATGTGGTCTATTGTGCTAAATCCACAACGAAATCCGGCTTGTTCTCCTCCCTGGTTAAAATGCAAGTCTCGTTCAATACGATTCAAAATAACTTTCGTGAACATTTTGTATAGGACTGACAGTAAACTAATTGGTCTGTAGTTTTCGACGCGTTCTTTGTCCCCTTTCTTGTACAACAAAATGATAACGGCATTGTTCCAACTTGACATTATTTCTCTCTTCCTCAGGCACATCGAGAATAATTTAGCAAGTTTCTCTTTCATCTCTTCGCCTCCCCCATTTAAACATCTCTTCTGTGAGTCCATCTTATCCTGGTGATTTTCCCTATTTCATCCCTCGAAGTACTTTATCCACTTCTTCTTTCAATATGTTTGTTACTTCTACATGATTTTATTCTGAATCATCATTTCCTAGTTTTTTCTTCGGAGTAGTAGAATTATCTGTAGAAATTTTCAAATACTTTTATAATTTCCTTCTTATTTCGTGTTACGGTCCCGTCTGGTATACTCTTTTCCTTTCCTATCAGTAGGGGAGACTGGGGCTAGTTGCAACACTTTTTACATTTTTAGAATGAGGTCAAAATCTGGGCTCCAGAAACTTAACGTTTCTACGATATATTCTGTTGTGCTTCCTATATATCATATCTAGGATAGGTTGACTCAACTCACTAGGGGACTCAGTGACATTAAATGGAAACCCGGAATTGTCACATGTTGCAACTTGCCTCTTATTCGGGTCATGTTGCAACACTGCATGGGGCAAGTTGCAATATAACAAATATTTAAAGGTACAGTTCTATTCAAAATATATTTATCGTAAATTACCTTATGCATATATGGTATAAGAAAATTATTTTACTGACTATTCAGAGACTATTTACTTAAGAAATTGAAAATGAGGAACGGGAGGTGAATAAACTAAAACGTGACCTTGAAACATATTCGCTGAAGCACATCTTCGCAAATGGATTGATGCTGTGGCGTACTATTTAACTTCAGCAATATATTTTATTTCATCAACAACTTATTATCATGTAATTTGGAGTGTTTTAATTACAAGTTTAAGTAGTGAAGCTAGAACGTATAAGAAATACTTTGGCGACGATGTTTCAACTTGCCTCGTACCTTACTGTTGCAACTTGCTCCAGTACCATATGTTGTTATGCTTTACTACACTATCGCCATTTAAGCACCTCTGTAGGAACAAAACCATTTGCGTATTATAGTTGAATAATACAGTATTCCTCCTGAAAATTACAAAATCTCATGCAACAACACAATTCTGATATATTCACTAAAATCTTACTTCATAGAAATTGTTCTGATACCAAAGCGATTGTGTTCAAACAACATGTAACAACTCAGTACACAATGGAGCCTCAAAACCACCATGCGCGCACGCCAGAAAATTACCAGTGTTGCAACTTGCCCTAGTCGCCTGTACCTCTCAATTATAATTCCGCCTTACGTATACACGGAGGTGCAATTGCATCGCCGAGATAGTCAGTGGGGCGCCTGTTCAATGTTGGCTAGAATTATCGTAATTGTGATTCTCAAAGGCTGTGTACTGGTACACTAGTGTGTCGTGAAATTGCTTGCCTGCCCCCATCCCGTGCGTGGAGAACACAAATTTTGATAACAATTGTAACATAAAGGAAGAGTGAAATTGAAATTGAAGATCATTAAGAATTATATTTATCAATACAAGAGGAAGAGTGTGTTATAAATAACAAATTGGAATTATTAAATTTATTCAGTCAATATTTCATTTTTTTAAAATTAAAAATACCGTATTGTTTATTTTGGTAGTCTGTCATTGGGTATAAAACCATGCCCTCCTGGAACCATTACAGCTCGTATTCCAGTTTGGATTCTTAATTTTATGGTATGGAATCCTTTAACGTGTATAAGTACCAATTATGGATGCCTTTTAATGGTGCTAATTACTGCATACGTTTTTGTTCTCTGCATTTTTAGCTTGTGTTTCTTTGTTAGGGGTTCTTTCTTCAGAGTCCTGCCTTGTGGAAATATACCTCTGAGGCCTCTAATTGATGTTTCTTAGGTTGCTGATTGTTAGTGTCTACACGTCCCTTATGCTGGACAGCACAAATGTCACTGTATTCTGATAATGGGACTTTTTTGTCATTGTACTTGCAGTTAGTGCTTTCTTTGTTGCTGAATTGTTGTCAACGTCTAAAATAAGTCAAACGACTTTTAATAAGGACTGGACTTACAAGTTTTGGTTTTCCCATATGCATTTTCCGAAATGCATTCCAGACATTCGTTTCATTGACCTCTACAAGGACTGAGCCTTTGACCCTGCGTATAAGGGAAGAGCGTGATTGTCACTCGTCTAACATCAAATTCTGTTTTTTCTTAAATGCCGTGGTGGCCTTAAGGAAGGCCTTTGTTTTTCATTTTTTTTAAGTTATGTCTTCCCCCTCTATGAGAGCTGAAAACTTTGTTTTGTTCAGAGGAAGTACAGTGCTATTGTGTTTAAAGTGGTTTCCCCGTTTTGTGGGTTCAATGTAAAAATAGTGTTTTCTATTTTTGCATATTTCGATGTGTAGATCCAATTCATATTCAAGTTGTTGGATCACGTCATTATAAGAGTTTTGCCAACATAATGTTTACTTTGTGACATCATGAATATTATTGTCAGTTAGTTGCTTGAGTTCTTGTGGATCTTTGTAATAGACAACAAGACTATAAGGCGTTTTTTTTTCTACCTGGGTTATAGCTTATTTACTGATTCTATGTGGGCTACTAGTCTGCAACAGTGTCAGCGGATGTAAGATTTCTGTCTCTAGCCAGATTTGAATCAGGATTGTTTGGTGATGTCCACCTTACGACACTGAGCTCAATATGATGTGTCCACAGTATAGAGGGTTGTTTTAATCATATATTTATTCTTATCTTGTTATTGGGAAATTTTGTCACATTGCCGACCACAATTTCCTCTAACGAATGATTCTATTGTTCTAACAAAACTGAAAAACTAACTTCAGTCATCAATTTCCGATTTCAATTTCCTCGTTGATGATTTAACTGTAGAGCGGAAAAAGAACTTTAAAAGAATCTCTATTGACGATCTTGTTAATGATTGCAGAAATGAAGCCCTTTGATACATTATGGTGTTTCGATATAGGTCTCTTTATTTGTCTTCCCTGTTAGTTAGAAATTTTACTGTTACCCAGAGATAGGAGATAGTGTTTTATATTCCATTGACTTATGTAAAGTTCCTCAGAACATTAAATTAAAAACTTAATTGTAGAGTTGATGCCATGATGGGAGAAGCCATGAACTGTCAATGTTCATTTTCGCTCAATGAAATATTAACGTTAAGTTTTGTTTAAGTTTCGTTAAGTTTTCACTACGATTCTAGCGACACCTATTTAGTGTCTTCTGTATGAAAAAGCAAATGATCTAGAGCAATTGGAAACGGTTTAATATAAATCAAAATATACGTTGCAAACATTCTTTTTTTGTACATTCAGAAATAAAGATTTTTTTCTTTTATCTTTAGAATGAAGATTGTTCATTTTCTTGTTTCTTCTTAGTTGTTAGGGAAACAACATTTTTATTATTCTTCATGAATAATGATTTAGTTTTGAAGGGTAACAAGCTCGCTTTATGTAACAGTAATTGTCAAACGATAATCAAACATTATGAGGAATATGTGAGTGTTTACGAGAAAGCGATCTTCTGAATTTATTGTTGAGTTCTAAGTAATGGTCTGTATGCAATAGTTAGCTGTTGCTCTGCATGTGTCTGAAACCTACGTGCTTCATTCATACATGTTTGAGGAATACAAGGTAGAAGTAAAGTGGGTATTTAATACGTTGCTAAGTTACAGTGATTCTGTATTGAACTTGGATGGATTTTAGATACTCCCCGGAAAGTATAATAGATCTAGCGTTAAGAGTTATTGCTTTTGGACCACGACCGCTTAATCGACTGTTTGTCTGTTGATTAGAATGCATTATCCTTCTGGTAAAATATCCCATATTACCATATAACATGTTTTGTTTACATTAACCTAGTAAGCGCATATACAATACAATAAAGCAAGATATCACTTTTTATCTTGTAACACTGGCGATGGTGAATCTTTATTCATTCCATTTCTAAGTAATCTTCACATCTGTTGTTAAGAACAGCTCCCCTAGGACCTGCAATTACATAGGCATCTTCTATACAAAGCTTTAGGACTCTTGATAGCAATGCTATAGCGAAAGGGAACTTATAGCCCTTCTCATGGCCGGCCGTGTCCAGATATTAAATCTTGGGAACTACAAAGTGTAGAGAGATGCTTCAGGTATCCTTGTAAAGCTAGACAAGCGCAGAGCCACAGGAAACATCTCTATTGGTACAGTTTTGCCAACTCATCGTTTAAAAAAAATGTTCAAATTATTTCCATTCAATTAGACCTAGCTGTGCCAAACTTGTCATAGTCATTAAAAACTATGAGGATCTACGGCATTAGATACTCCACTTGCGAGTGTTGCCAATCCATTTTCTATAAAATTATAGCTTTTCTAAAATTGTTTCCATTATTTTAGCCATAGCAGCACCAAACTTGGCACATTATTTGACACAATAGCAACACACCCTGTGTATTCCCGTCCACAAGTACCCCGTTGCCAGTGTTGTTAACCGTGGCCAGAAAGTACCGGTATGTGTCCTGAACGAAAAGATGTAGAGAAGTGGGTGAGGTATCATTGGAACAGTGAAGACTAGACAAGCCCAGAGGCACAGGAAACGTCTTGATTATTGCAGTAATTCAGTGTTGCCAACCTGTTTTTAAAAATAATGAATTTGTTCAAATTATATCCATTCAGATAGATCTTGCTGCGAGAAATTTGGCATAGATATTATTCAACACAATATAGAAATACTGGTGGTCCACGTCCCCAAACACTCCATCTGCCAGTATTGCAAACCCATTTCCACTATTTTATTTTAAACAAAATCCTTTCGCTGACTTTAGATACAACAGCACCAAAGTTTACACAAATATTATTTGGCGTAATAGCAATATACTGTGGTTATTCCAGTGGCCAGGCATCTCGTTGTCAATGTTGCCAACCTGCTCCCTGAAAATATATCTTATGAATCACAAGGTGTAGAGACGTGGCTGAGATGTCTTTGGAAAAGTCTTGGCTAGATTATTTCAGAGCTGCCGGGATAGTCTTGATTAGTGCAGCATTTCAGTGTTGCTAACCTATTTTAAAAATAGTCGATTATTTAAATTGCTTCCATTCAGTTAATTCTAGTTGCGCCAGTCACACCAGGTAAACTGTATCTACAATATAGTCTGCTTTTTCACATCCTTTCCTCCACCCTATCCCGGCCGAAGCCTAAGACACCCAAAGGCCTTAAAATAAATTTAAATTCAAAATCCGTGCAACGGACCTCGGCGAAATGAAACCCGTGACCACGCGCACAGCAAGCAAACACACTAACCGAGGTTTTTAATCTCCCAGTTTGGTAGTTAAATCCATTTTCGGTATTGGTTGAAGGAGTAATCGCTTGACTCTCTTTCCATTGGCCCTCAGAAAACGTCGCTCGGTCATCTGCACACCCCATAGATATGTTGGCTGTGATTTCAACTGTACAAATTTAGATCCTCTTTCGTAGTCTTTTAGGTAGATTTCGAAGAAAATATACCTATTGAGATCGGTACGATATGAAAGTGTATATTTATATATATTAACACGCTAGCGGCCATAATTGTGAAGATATTTGAACCAAATTTTTATATGTTGTTTCTAGGCTTAATAGCTCGGTTAAGTTCGTTAATGAGCAAAATCGGTCGTCATTTTGGATCCAAAATGGCCGCCGAACCCATTGTTGTATAGAATACACAGCCTAAACCGCTGGGGCTATTGAAATCATATTTGGCATAAAGGTACAACATCACTTTTTGATTATGAAAATGTTACCTAATGAGTTCAAAGACGCCATCTTGGGTCCAAAATGGCGGACCTAAAAATCCATTTTCCACACCGTTTGAGCTAGAGATACGAAATTTGGCATAAAGGTGCATTATGACGAGTAGCTTAGGGAAATATCACAACATTTGGGAAAAGTCGCCATCTTGGATCCAAAATGACCGCAAAAAATCCCATTTTGCACACCGTTTGAGCTGGATAATTGAAATTTTACTTGAAGTTGTACTATCACAAGTAGGTCACGACAAAA
>JAGDQP010041410.1:0-16917 GCA_022664845.1 Lepisma saccharinum | reverse complement strand
CCTAAAATAAGGAAAACATAAATCATGTTTGAAATGAACATTTTTTTTACTGTTTTATTTACTATATCTTGAATACAGCCGGTTCCATTTTACACGTATTTAACAACTAAAGTAGTAATAACAACCGAATTAACAGAAACATGAAAACAAACCTATAAATATAAAAATTCATGTGGAAATTCATTTGAGATCTTAATGAATTTTTAGGGCACTCACGACAGCAATTTTTTTTTTTTCTAGAACAGTAAAGTTTTGTGGTGCAAATAGATAGTTATAGAAATTACACAAAAGATTTTTATAAAGATTTAGTCGAACTTTTTGTATATTCAAGCATTCTGTCTGGGTATTTGAATTACATTCAGAGGAAGAACATCATTTGTTCCTAGAATAACTTGCAATATATTATAGAAAAATGTAAGACCTTTCAGTGTTCTTACAGGTCAGGTATTCCACATAAAAGGTCAGGTATTCTATGTTGGACAATATAACTTTTAAATAAATGTTTTGGATTTTATTGAGGTTGTTCAAGTTTGAAACACAAGTCAGGAAATAATTGGAGAGGAAATACTTAGCTATTTGTATAACACAGGAATGTAATATATTAAGGCAGTTAATAGCCGTAATTCTATATAAGTTCCAAGAGTTTGAGAGTTTTTGAAATGATATGTAAATTTACAACTTTTGCAGTAAGCATTAATGTCATAGATGATAAAATACACACATTAAAACATTTTACATATTTTCATATTTCTGTCACATATTTTCGTGTATACGTATCAGTACAAAAAACCCTTAGGGTAAAGGGAAGAATACACTCATAAAAGAAGTGATATCCATTTTGCGAGTGGTTTTCTTTGTGACACTAAGGCGGAAGTGTTTCCTTTGTAATAACATTAAGAGACTTAGTATATCCTCCCTTCCGCCATAGTGACACAAAGAAAGTCACTTGCAAAATGGATATCCTTTTGTGAGTAGAATTCTTGCGTCACTCTTCCCTTTACCCCGAAGGAGTTTTTGTACTGATATCACTTATTTTGTAAGGTTTTCTATTAAAACAATTCATACAAAAGGTCGATATTGACCATGCTAGGCTCCGTATCTCAAACACGGTAACTCCTATTAAAAAATAAGCATATTTTTATATAACCCAATAGGACACGAAATTGACCCCTAAAAACCCCTGGTACCAACCATTTGGGGTTAAAGCAAAAATACAGATAAAATGACAGACACACTTTTCGATCATTTGTGAAAATTCTGTCATTCTATTTAAAAAGTCATAACTTTTGAGCCCCTTCACCGATTTTGACGTGTGATTTACACCGTTTGAAAGGTATTGAAGCGTAGACTCCGATTCCGAAAGTTTCGGCCGCCTATATGGTCTGAGGTCAGTGCTATCATCAGAAATATGAAATTTTGAATTTTTTTCGCGCCGCCCTAGGGGATCCCAGGAAGGTCCTACCGACCCATTTTTTTTCTATATCTTAGTATGGTAAAGAGCTTACAAGCGCAAGTTCAAGTATCAAGAATGGGCTTATAGTTCGCTAGATCCGAAATTAGTTGTATCTATGTGAGTGCCGCTAATAGACTCGTTTGTGAGCCTCACTCGAAGAACTACCGTTCTTCATGATACAAACGTAAACGTCATAATTTAAAAAAAACATACATCACATATTCAATTATTCTTCGTCAAATTCCTGACGATGCTAAGAGTTTGTTGCTGAAAAACTTCGCAGTTTAGACTACTATAGCATTCCCGAAGGCAGATTGTAAGTTTGAATGGTAAGTCTTTGTAGTTCGTACGTTATAAGTAAGAAAGTATCAGCATGCATGTTACTCTAGTATCAATGTTTTTTGCGAAGCATGTAAAGCGTTTATGCTTACTGTACCTTTGGCCCTTCAGGCCCTTCTAAACCAGGGATTCCTGGAGGTCCTGTTGGTCCACGTTCTCCTTTCATCCCAAGGTCTCCTTTCTCACCATCTGCTCCTCGATCTCCTTTATCTCCTTTCTCTCCTGCATTGCCTCGCTTCCCTTCATCTCCCTTCACTCCACGATTACCAGGAAATCCTACAGGGCCCTTCAGAAAGAGAAAGCATGATTATTCTAAACACAAGATGCTTAAAATAATCCTAGCTGGTTAATGTAAGCCCTATCTCCGAGAAAAATATCATATATATATATGTTCACATAAAACATACAGAGGAGTACATGCGTTCTAGTATTCAGTTAAATTCACCACTTATACTATGAACTGATTGTGTAGCATTTCTTTTTAACTATATTTTCTGATTTTAGAGTACATATCAAATATGCATTTACTGAAGAAAAGTATGGCACTACTACTTGAAGCTTGTTGTCTACATGAAACTTTCTCTTCTTTGTACATTTCAACTATAAACAACACAAAATTTATAAAGAAGAATTAAACAAAATGTTGTCACTTGTCAATGAAACAAACTGTCTTCTTGTAAATTTCCCAAATTGTGTACTTCTTCAATATTGTTTTCACATGGTCACATATTCTGCTATGTTTTTCATGCTTGACCAATTGTTACATTTGCTATTTGTGATTAGTTATTAAATGATAACTTGAAGATGAGCATCTTTAAGTAAATGCATTTAAAATGAGGTGGGAGCCTTCTTTTCCTACCAATTGCATACTTTCTGACGACGTTTCAGAAGCGGCGACTTAAATTATCAGAGCAAGCTAAAGGGTTAAAACAAACAGGTAAGAACGATCAGATACAGAAAAAAAAAGTATATATGTGCTTCAATTTCCTTGATCTACGAGAACTGTACGAAAAGTGCTGAGGACCATAATTCCATGGTCGGATCTTCATATAACTTTCAGCATGAGGAGCTCAACATCTCATCGAGCTTATATCCAACATTCTAACCAGCTCAAATTGCTGTTTTGAAAATCATGACAATAATTGATCCGTCAGACAGCTGAACAATGGACAACTTTTTAGCCACAGAAATCATCTAATACCTGCGACAGAATGGTGAACACAGGTGGTTGGAGGGGAAGGGAATACACCTTTTAAAATAGTCATAAAAATGTGTGTGAGTCAATTCTGTTGAAGCCGAAGAAGCCTGGTACTTGAACCTTGTTCTGGAAGCATTTTCACACCATTCACAGAAGTAAATGTGCAAAAGTTCATGACGTAGGAATGGCTGATCAAAGACTCATTGTCAATGCAATTGTGAAGAAAATGAGCTTCTCAAGAATACGAGTGTAATATATTTTAAGCAGTGTGCTGAAAATGTATAAGGTGTCTTCCAGGTATGAGCGAAAGATCAGCGACGAGGTAATTGTTCCATCAAAAATTGGACCCATTTGCGTAGATTGGGATCCTTTTTCTATCAGATATGTAACTGTAGGTGACATCTGAGTTCATTATTACTCACGCAAAACTTAAATACTATCAGTGCTAAACAAAAATTCCCTTGATTCACTAAGCAAATCAAAGCTGAGGAAGATTTCTCAACTGTTTTCTGAAATCTGGAAACCACTGTAATGGTTGATAATCTTTCGTGGGCAATATTGCAACAGGAGAATATAGTCAAACCCTGCTAACAAGATTACATGAGAAGAGGAAGGGAAAATGTCGGGAAAGATCAAATCAGTTTTTTCTGTTGTGCCAGGTCAACAAAATGGGCTACAGATACATTGTTCTGGCATGGGATTATGGATAATAAATTCTTATTTTTCACCTTTTGACTTCGAATCCTTATTTTGCACCTTTCGACTCCGAATTCTCATTTTCTACCTATCTAATTCCAGAGAAGAAAAAGGAGGGTATTTTGATTCAATATAATTTAAAAGAACATTTTATCGACCTTAAGCGTTCTATCTTTTCTACAAAGAAAACAATTAAGTAGTTCATATTAGGACGTATACTATAAAAAATAATTAACTCAGGGTGTAAATTGCATCAAGATCCGACCATAAGATCACACTTTTCAGACAACTCTCGTATGTAATTTCTTGGTTTTCCTGTCTTTATTTTGTGTGGATGTTGAAGCTGTTACTTTCAAAACGTACGAAGAATATTAGACAATAGAATTTGGCAGCAACTTCTTCAAATTCTAGTTTATGGTTTTATACGCAATAAGCAGAGTCTATAGGAAAACTAGTTTGAAAGTATCTGCTCAGATGTAACTAACTGCCAATGACACAAAATTTAATCTGTAAAAGCAAAAATATTAAATTAATTTAGCACTTCAATATGATGCATTCAAAACCTTCTTCGAATTGTATTTACAGCGTAATGTAATTGAACATTAAATTTGATACATTATTCAACAGATACCTGCACAAATCTTATTTAGCAAATTGTGTAGTGTGACAAACATTTAAATGAATTTTGACTTTTATTTGAAAGAGGTAGATTCAAGTTTACTTCTGAAAATATTAACCTCATCCATATACTATTCCAGAAAAACACAATAAATTTATTCAAACTCATACAAATACTGATATTTGGAAATGGTTTTTACATCTTTAATTTCTACATATTTAAGATACATTCTTACAAGTGTACACGTAATATTTAACCTAATTTAGAGTTTACCAAATCTCTCAACAGAGTAAATAACTAACCATATTGTGATTTGAAAATGACTTTAAACTAGAGCCTGTATCTGTGATTAGTAGGCAACATGGCGACTCCTTAGCACCAGTCTCGTATCAGTCCTCTCTGTCCATTTTCTTTCCTACCATGTGAACACGCTTCTGTGAAACGTTGCCCTTTTCTATTGTGTGTCTTGGCATTCTATAAGGTACCTTCCGTTCTACCATTTTTTACTGTCTTATATATACATACCATACAAACCTTTTATTCTGTATATATAAGATGGTAAAAAACGGTACTTACATTGTAGAATAACAAGACAGGTGTACACAAACATCACAAACACAATAGAAAAACGGCAACGACTTGCAGAAGCATGTTCATATGACAGGAGAGAAAATTTGTACAGTCCTGAACATAGAGGACTGGTACGGGACTGGTGTTAAGGAGTTGCCATATTGCCTAATTATATGGCAACCTACCATGTTGCCTATACATAAATTCTTTACAAAAGTTCAGGTATGTTGATTGTCAATACGTACCTGAGGTCCTGGTGGACCAGTATCTCCTTTAGATCCTGGTGTACCTGGATTTCCTGGGTGCCCAGGTAATCCGTCAGCTCCGGGCAATCCTGGGAGTCCTGGTTTGCCTTGAGGTCCCTATGACGTAAATGAAAGATATGTGAAAGGTAAATTAAGAGAAAATATTATGACGTATTTACATACATTTAAATACAAATACATTTTCATAAAATTATAGATCTTTCAGATTTCTAGAGATTTCTAATTGGTCTTTGTTATCACAAGATATTTTTACATTCTACTGACCTGAACTAGGACTGCTATTGAAATATTTTTATATACAACTTGAAAATTGCTATAATTCCGGTCAAAATTAATGAATACGGATAAAAAGAGACACAATTTTATGTTTTCCGTATCTAAGACCAGTTTACCTGTATTCAAAAATAAGGAAAGATCTTTTGACATTAAACTAAAAAGCGAAAAGAAGAATATAAATGCTATATCTGCTTTATATACTGTGTACAAAGAATAATAATTTGACTATTAGAAGTTTACGAGTTCATTAAGAACGTTAATAACAACTCAAACAAAATAGAAACAATAAATACGTACAGCTAAACCAGGAGGACCAAGCATTCCTTGTGGTCCTGGAGGTCCTATTGGTCCTGGTGGACCGGACTGGCCTGGTGCACCTGGTTGTCCTGGTGACCCTGTATTACCTTTGGGTCCTACTGGACCTTCACTACCTGGTATTCCAGGAGGTCCTGGTAAACCTGGAAATCCTCGGGAACCTGGAAAACCACGTGGACCCTAAAATAAATAACGAATAAGAACAATAGTAGTAACAGTAAGTCAAATGCAGATTTTCAATATTTGAAAGCACATCATCACACGAATAAGTATGAAATTTACTTTTTATTGGCGAAATGGAACCGAAAGTAATATAACATGGTATTATTACTTATTACTCATTACATGTATACTTTATGTGTGTTATGTTTATTTAAATAATGTAGAATATTCATTTTTTAGTAAAAAAAACTAAACAGAAAAAAAAATTAAGGTAAGACCGAAATTTTGAGCCCACATAGCAATTGAACTTGGGACCGCTCCCCGCTGAAGGTGAGCGCGCTAGCGACTATGCCATGCAGGAGGCTATACACCTATAATGTGTACAAAAATTACGTTGCTTGACTTTGTGTGATACCACTGTTGACAGGAAAATTACAGAATATTTAAATATATATATTTGTAGTAGTAAAACTACTGTCAATGTCATTAAACTTGTCGATTTAATCAGGGCCTTTGATTCTGAAACATTTTAAGATAGAGATCCAATTTATCTCAAGTCAAAATTATAACTAAAAATAATGTAATTTCATCAAAATATTGAGTGGCCTGCCCCAAAGTTGCCTAAAAGGTCATAAAAAAATTCTGGTTCGAAATGTTGAATAAGTAATTTAAAAAAACAATTATCACCTTATTTGATTCCAATTGTGATTAAACATTGTAAAATTGAACAATATAGGAAAGCACTACGATATCTGATATTTAGGTTCATAGGAAAGGGCCAATGGAAATTTTTCATAGTCCGGAAGTTGCACAATCTGGCAACACCGAGGTAATACACGTAGCAAGACAACATATGAATCGTTTATTTTAAAACTGTATCGAATTTACTCTCGATGTTGCCATATTGTGCCCATTATTGAACTTAGAAAGAGTACTCGTCGATATAAACATATATAAATAGCTTGAGAATTTCAAACAATCTGTAACACGGGACCTGTGCTACGTACAAATCTCGATATTAAAGATCATTGACGATGAAGAGTGTTAATTATCGTAATCCCCTTTTATCCTTCTTTAGACAAGGTATGTAATTATGTACTTAAAGTTTTGCCTATGAGTATAAATTAAACGTTTTCGGTCTTTATAATTCTTGTGATTCTCTTCAATATTTTTTTAGTTTCATTCTTTCTTGTTTTGCGAAATTTCCCTCTAGTTCCTGAAATCTCCCGACATTTCTAGTTAATTTACGCATCTTGATAGTGATGTTTTGATTATGTCTATTCCTGGAGATTCTTGGTATTTCTTCCAGAGGTATTTATAACTCTTTTATACGTTTCTAATGTTCTCAGTTTAATTAGTTTAATTCGCAACAATACCGCCTATCTGCATATTATTGTTACTTTTTACGGATATAACAAGAGTTTCCAGGGCAGCAACGTCTACAATCTTTAGTTCATTCTTAATTTACTCTGCGTGTTTGTGCTGTTCCTACGATGAAATTTTGCGTTTCGAAGTTACCAGGCAAGTATTATTTATGTTTATTATTATTTGGTAGTAATTTCTGAATATCCTTTATGCTTGAAGATGTGACTTGAAATGTAGCTTTATACTGTAGTTACATTACATCTTGTGGTGACCTCCAACAGACTGTATTGTAATCTGATGAAACATGTAATTTAATATTTTTTTATTATTATTTCAAACACATTCGTTAATTTAACCTTATTTCTGTTCATTATAGTCGTATAAATGAAGATTAGTTGCGTGTACAAGGCACAGAAGCACAAATGACACACAGAAATAGGAAAACGTAGCTAGCTATTGCCGATAACATGATTACGGAAAGAAAATAAAAATCGTTAAAGAGGAAACTATAACGTTAAGCAGCTACCGAAAGGCTGGTGTCAGTGTTACTGGGTCATGACGATGGGAGACTTGTTAAATAACCATAGAAAATACGGAGGAAAAAGGCAGGTGACCGGAGGTTATAAAGTAACTTTCTGAAGGAGATTGGACGTTGGAAAATAGAGATCTGGAGGACAGTAATAAAAGTAATAACGAAAAGGATTTGAGTGAAAGTAGAAAGATTAAATAATATAAAATTTAATATACCAGAGTAATAAGAATAAAATAAGATTAAAATATCTAATGACTTAAGTTCAAAACAAGGAAGCGAAAAAGAGGAAGAATAAATCAAAGAAGAACAAGACGAAGAATTGTCTGATATAGTTTAGTCCTGGTTCGTAATTGGTGGAAAGAACAAAACTATAAATTTGTTTCCATTTCTTGTGATTAACGAAAGAAAATTTTCAGGTTAATAACTCGGAAAGTTCGTGAAAAGATCGGCGCCCAATTATTCTCATTGGACCAGAAAACTCGAAATCTTGGCCAAAATTTGTTTCTGCGATCACGAACAAACAAGACTTACTTGCATATCCAGAAATATTTTCTGTAATGTAAGATGGGTTGTTTTTGATTTGATAACACTGGGGTGTGTTGTTGCAGCTCTCGAAAGTTAGCGCTTCGTAACAAAGTGTAGAGCTGTATCACAACTCACACAGCCGTAGCTAAATACACAACCTGGGGTAGAAGATTTTTACTTGAAAACAAAAGGACAGTGGGTAGCATCTACAACGTTTGGACTGTCTAAAGGTAGGGTTATTATCGAAAACTAATCTCGTATGTAGGAACTTATAAATATCACGCTGATGATATAGTTTATGAGCAGAATTGTGGCGGTGTTGTTATTCGCTTTTATTAAAAGTGTAGTGTTCTGTTTTGTTCCGCCGTGTTCAATAATTGTATGTGAACTTTGGTTCGTGGGCTTGAAAGACACATGAGAATAATTGGCGCAAACGCCCACGTTTTTATATAATTACTGTTTCTATGTTATCACTCCCAACATTGTACTTTTGATTATATGTGATTCTGGGGGAACTGTTTATCAAGAAGGGCTTCGTAACTGTATAAAACTATTCGTAACTGTATAAAACTATCACATATGTACAATACGTGATACCTGGAAATTTAAGTTAACGTTGCATTATGATGCAGATAGAACACAAACGGCTTTAGAAGTTACTACGAAGAGAGAGATTTAACGTGCTACGACAAAAGACTGGTGCAAGAAGACAAAACCAGGTTGAAAATCTTCAATAATATGTAACTGACAAACTAAAATCTTACATAACTTCTAAAGAGAAAATTATCCAACAAAACTTCATTGAATGAGTGCGTTTGTTTGTAGGGCAACCGAAGGTAGATGGTTCTGGTAATTCAAACGGTGGAAACACTACCAGATCTTTTTTTCCCGATTTCTGCTTTGTTTGCAAATATTGCTCGTCTGGACGAAATCTTGCTGAAATGTTGCAGCATCATTTTGCAAATTTAGCCTCAGATTATGCTAATAGTGTTCAATTATCCAAAGAAGCAGTTACAATCCTGCAGCCGGCCTAAGCCACAGTTGCCTAAACACCTTAAAATCAATTCAATTCAATTCAATCCTGCAGCAAGCAGGTCAAACTAACTCAGACTCTGATGATAATGACGAGGAACATCATGCTGATGTTGACGAGGACGATGACAATGATGATGAATCTTCGTCGTCCTACGAAGTCAATTGACATTTTATTTGAGTATACATGTACTAAGTGTACATCCAAACGACACTACAAGTCCATTTATAAAGTAAAATATCTCTTATATGTTGCATACCTGAGTGAATTCAAACACGCATATTTTATTCAGATATATAAATTATATCCCAGATAGCATCGCAACTTGAAACAAGATTGTCAGTAACTTGCTTTTAGCTTGGTAAATTTGATATTGTGTTAAACGTAATAAATAAAAGCAACTTGTTAGAACAATGTAAATGGCTTGGTTGTTATAACTAACCTAATTCAAGATTGTAGAAACAAACAGTTATGAGAGGAAACTTATCAAACTTGAAATTAATTTCAATTTTATCTCATTACTCTCTCGCTGTCGCCGTAGGCTACGAATGTTTCGCCGTAAGCTAATCTTCGCCAACTCCCACCCTTTTACTACAGGCGTATTTTGCTATATCTGATGAACTAACTATTAATAACGCTTGGAAAGCCTCATGTGATTCCGTAGCGTGCGCATTCAACCTGTCTGGAAACAATATCAAAGATTGCTGGGGCTGATTTGTAGAACTAATCCCCAGTACATTGCTTATGATCAATATATCCGTTTTCCTGCATTCTCTTTATATCCTGTCATGAAGCATAATAGTGTAATCTGGATAACAGCACAAACATTAAATTTTATACTACAAAAAAGAACTTATTATAGTGTAGAGGTGTATACCACCATGCTGTTGAGTGCGGCTCAATTTTGGCCTAAAAATCAACAGAAGAACCTGTTTGCGAATTACCTAACAGTGATAAACATGTAACTCTTTGATCGTTTTTTTTTTGTTGTTGGTGTTTTTTTATTTTTTTACTCTGTCGGACTAGTCAATGTAGGTTTTTTTGCTGGTTGTAAAATTTCTATCTGCTTAACAGATTAGCATTAATGAATTTGATCATTAGCAATTCTTTATGTATGTAAGTGCAATGATATTTTCTTGCAAATAATGTAATTGTACCTAGCAATAATAAAAAAAAAGTAGGCTGGTGACTACCCTATTGGTTTAGTGTGCCGTGAGACCTCCGATCGATTCCCACCCAGGTCAACTCTTTTCTATTTTATTTAAGAAGATTTTTTTTTTTTTTAATTGCAACTGTGATTCTTGTAAACTAGACGAACTGATTCAACCTTATTTAAATCTTATAGGTTTGCAAAGCTTGCTTTAAGGTGTCACACTTATCAAAGTAAGTTTTATTCAATTTGAGTCACGTCGAAATTGCTATGTGGGACACATTTCCATAATTTTACGCAAAAATAGGTTAGAACAATTAAGTTTGATGTTTTCTTTTAATTATAACCGATAGAACACAGTTTTTTTCTACGCCATTCAAAATTGTCCACTCCCCGAGTAATAATTTCTATACCGATTCACAAACATCTCTTGCGATCTGACGAACTAAGTAAAAATAGTGCTTGGAAAGCGAACTAGGGCCTGTTTAAAATTCTGATCCGGTCTCCCCGTTGGCTTGTTAGTTGTCCGGGTAGATATAATAATGCATTAATATTTACTTATATACGACTTGCAATAGATTAACTTGAAAGTAAAATTGATTTTAAACCTAAATCTAATTTAATATTTAATTTACAATTAATTTTAAAATAATTAATTTAAAATTAATTTGCTATCATGGGCTGGAGTGTTAACTACAGTCTAAATTTACCACAAGCTATATGAACATCGGGCCCTCACCGAACATTCTACCGGGATATGGATTATAAAGGTAGTAACGTGGGTTTTCATAAGGTACTATTACGGCATTCCCGTGGTGAAAGCGATGGAAACCCTGGAAGACGAGAATGAATATATAAAAGACGGCAGACATCAAGACTCGAATGTGCTCGCCTCTCAGCGTCGTTTCGATTATTAGTATTATTATTGCAGTTAACATCCCGGTTTAGGAAAATCGAAGTCAATGCTATATCGCAGATAATGTCCCGATTTAAGTAAATCAAAATGTGGTCTGCGTAACCTAACGCAATTCACGGACACCAGGTTGGATTGTTTTTTTTTTATACATATACGCAATGAAAGCATTCCAAACACAGTATTAACTATTATACATTATTGCAGGTCTCTACTGATTCACATGCTGTGAAGACAGTTAAATGTGTTGCACTCAGGAGTTGCCATGAGCTATGGCGATGCGATCATAAAAATTTCTGTGTAATGAGAGCATAGTGTGTGCCTTAGTAAAATAAAGAGGGGCTGAATTGTTAAGGCCCCTTCTAATGAACTTCTAATCCCAAGGTTCCAGGTTCAAATCCTGCCGAAGACAAGTGTAAAAGTTTGCAAAAGATGAGAGAATAAGACAAATGAAGACAGGATGTAATGAAGATCAGGTTTTTGCTTAACCTACAGTAAAAATATACGTAATTCCGTTTATTGAAACAGTAAAATTTATCTCACGGTTGCTGACACAATCATGGCAAGAGAAAAACAACCTGGTTTTAAGCACGACACAGTCCTAAATACTGAAGTAACCTTAAAATGACAAGTTGAGTGCTTGAATTCCTCTTGAAACCTGATTGTCATTCTTGTTCTGTTGAAACTATTTCAGCCTTGTTTCCTGTAAACTAGACTGTATGATTCAACCTTTCTGGCTTGATTTGCATTGCATTAAGTTGTGACTTGACAAAGCAAGCTTAATTAATTCAGCTCTGAGTCAGGTAAAAATTGCTATGTGGGATGTTACAATGCTTTACAAACAAATATACTGTTTATTCTATTAATCTTTCACAAGATTATTGTTACCTCTTCATTTACGATTATTTAGAACTAAGAATTGCCGTTAACAAACTGTTAATGAATTTTGGTCAAGCTTTTAGATTCTGTGGCTCACCACGGCGTAGTGTAATGTGGGTTGGTAAACGGGGAAATGAGGAAGTTGGGAGTTGGAGCAATTAGGGGTGTTGTTGATGCTGAGGGACAGAGAAGTTCGGATTTTTACCAATACAGAAAGTAGTGCAAACGTAAAACGCAGCAGGCAAATATATAATTAATAAAATGGTAATAGAAAAAGATGTTACTTACGTGTATATGGTGGTTTTGTAAAATCACTAATCACACATGGAAATAAAAATGTGTGCTAGCTTCCGTCGAGAAGGCATGTTTACGGGAAAGAAAAGAGAATAGTTAGAGATGATACGGTAATGCGCAGGGGCTAAGCTACCATATTAGCAACGCACAATACTCAGAACCCTATGTGTGTGGTGGAGGAGTAAAAGAGAGAGAGTGAGTGAAAAAGAGTGTGAGTGAAGGAGAGAGCGAGAGTGTACGTGCACTATTTGTCACAAAAATAAATACATATTCTCCACGATCCTTCTCCACCTTCCTCCCCTTGCTGTAAGAGTGAGAGAATAAGAAAAATCTCCCTGCTCATTAACATTCATCCACTTTGTATTTTAATTTAAACAAATTATTATTTGTAAGTAAAAATACTGAGTAAAATTACAAAGTACTTGTTCAATATTTGGCTATCAAATACACAAAAGACAATAAAAGTACAAATACTAAATGTTTATCAATCCTAAGACCAAGACACCTTCCTAATAACTACTACTGGTGGTCATTCGAAAGGTGTCCAGAAATGTGTTCTTTATCTAATTTAGTTTCAAATGCAATACAGAATGCCGTAAATATTTATTATAAGTTTATTTCTTACAGTCGTTTCTTCATAAGATGATGGTCAGTTTTGAAGTTAGATTTAAAGTAATTTGGTTTTATGTTCGTTATTTATTACATATAAGATACTACAAAGCCATTGGTTCCATTTTTGGTAATTTCGAGTTTTGAAAATTGACTTACAAGCTCTCCTGGAAGTCCTGGTAATCCAGGAGGTCCTTCATCTCCTTGCATTCCATCATGTCCAGCTAATCCTGGTTCGCCTGCATTGCCTGGTAAACCTCTATCGCCCTTTTCACCAGGCATACCTGAGGAAATAAATATGTTTCAGAGGAAGGAAGAAAGAAAGAAAAAAAAAGCTTCTACTAAATGTTATTTTCTCACTTTTCAGCAGGGTACAAAATAGAATTGAATTAAAAATTCCAAATTATGAAATTATTTACATGGGAAACCTCTGGTCTTCCATGTTGTAGAAAATATATTCCACTTTTTAGGCCGTTCACGTTTAAAACTTTGCAAAGTCCTTTATCAAAATGTAAGACGTAAAAAATAGTGAATGGAGAGAGAGAGAAAGAAGAAAGAAATATATTTACAACAAAATTATAAAATGAAGTAATTATTTGAAAGCCACGTTTAAATATTTACCTTATACACCAGACATTGTTATGATTTTATCGTAAATAGCTTGCTTTTTTCTCTCTGTCTTCACTTTTTTCTTCTTTACGTTTAAAATTTTGATAAAGGATTTTGCAAAGTCTGAAACGTGAATGGCCTAAAAAGTGGAATATATTTTCTACGATATTGAAGATCCGAAAGTATAAATAATTTTATAACTGATAACCTCCTAGCGCACTATGCATATTTATAAAATTCCACTGTTATATAAGACCATTCCTTCTGTTAATCATTCATAACTAACAGGAGAAAGAATCAATAGCATGACAAGACTCAATTCATTCTTCTAATATATTCTTAAAACACTATAAATGTGTTTAAAAATGTAATGCTTTGAAAATGCAGCCCTACTTTTATATCAAATTATTCTCAGATTTTATTTAAAATCCGATCTTACTATTACCTATGCTACCATAACTATTTACAAACAAGATATTTTGTTATAGTAATCAAAGGTAGCTTGAGAATGTGACAGATGTTAAATGCACTGTTAAAAAGTATGAAGTAACTATCGCCTGATAACAAACCATTCTTTCCACACATATCAAAAAGGACTGAAAATCAGTTGGCTATCCATTGTCACGTTTTCACATCTATAAGTTAAATTCAGCTGTACTATGTGCGTGAATCCGTCCAGAATAGAGGAGGCTGCAGTACCAGCCAGTATCTGTCAGTTGAATTAAATTTCTGCAGGAAGTTGTAGTAGTTGAAGTTGTAATATGACTAAAAATTGTTTTCGGTAGAAGTTGTGTTAATCTTGTCGTTTTCAATCATAAAAAGATTATTTTTTTTTTTTCCTTACATTTTAGTTTTTATATCCTTTACATTTAATAGTTCAGCGTTACGGTTGGGGTATTAATGAGTACGTCTTAGATTAAATTTAAGCTTTTATTTAACGCAAAAGTCAGTATGCGATTTTTTTTTCATTGATGGCGATCCTCTTCTACCTTTGAAAACTACA
Organism: Lepisma saccharinum; assembly: GCA_022664845.1. Taxonomy (NCBI): domain Eukaryota; kingdom Metazoa; phylum Arthropoda; class Insecta; order Zygentoma; family Lepismatidae; genus Lepisma; species Lepisma saccharinum. The sequence continues at coordinate 2,111 of JAGDQP010041410.1, read as the reverse complement.
GTATTAAGTCAAATACCTATGAACAAAGCTGATCTGTCAAGAATATAAATACATGTTTTTCGCTGGCTTTCATCCTGCCCCTTCTTGCTATGAGAAAAAAAAATTAAACATTATCGTTTATTCACCTCGTCTTTTAATCGAAACAAACTGTAGTTTATAGGCAATAGTCTTCAACAAAATCATTCAACACTTACTCCCTTGTTGTTGCAATATATGCAGAACGCAATAAATCACGATTAGTGAAAATACTTGGGTTTTTTTTACAGGACAGAAGTACTCGTAGACCACAGATCGTTCCAAAGAATACTGTCTTGCTCATCACCGCAATGAGCAAGCCTCTCTAGTATGTTGATTAGTGTGCTAGATTTTCACGCATGGGTTCGCGAGTTCAAACCCTGTAGGGTACAGTTTTCTTTTTTCTTTTTTAAAAAAGAAAGAAAATTTGGATTCGTGAGTTCAAACCCTGGCGACCATTTTCTTTTCTTTCTAAGTAAGATAAAGATTTGCAGAAAAATCTGCAATAATCAATTTGATCTCTCTTTTAAATCTCTGTTTATTTTTCTAACATCTTAAAAGAGGAGAAGATACAACTTATTCTTTCCTGACGAGTTCCTTTTCATCATTTTGTATATAATAATTCTATTCATATTTTTAAAAAGGAAGAAGTACATATGATTCCAAATATATTTATAATGTTATTAACCTATAACTTGTGTTTTATAAAGAGTTTATTATTTTGTGCCCTAATCAGGAATTAAGTCTCAAAATTGTAGTATGGGAATCGAACTTAAGACCTCAAGTTTAGTAGTCCAAAGTTAAGGTAAGTAAGCCAGCAGACAGTGCTCGAGGTGGGGCAAAATAGGTAAGGGAACGGTTGCAGAAGTGGACTAGAAAAGGTAAGGATATGCTAGTGACTGTGATTGCCTATAGAAAGTATAGGACATGAGCTCCCATTAATAAAAAGGTAGAAGTACGCCAAATCCAAAATGAATACGGTAAGGGAAAGGTGTACCCCATCGTGCCCCCCCCCCCCTCCACTTCGAGCACTGCCAGCATAATTCTTTTGATTTGTAGGCAGCGACTTGCAGATTTCTCCAGAAGTGTATCTTTTGTTGATCACAAAATGCATGTGCGTTTGTCTTCAATAAAGCTTTTGAACCAAATTGCTTTACGTGAAAGACGGAATCCAAAGTTCTTTCGATGTCTCGATTAGAATGCTTTTCCAAATACCATAGACGCTTTGACCCCGTGGCTTTGAAGTTTTAATCTTCTCCCTATTGAAGATGAAAAAAATAGTTTTGAGGAGGCTTAAACTCATGACTCACTAGCTGCTATATTACGTTGCTACCAAATACTCCATTGAGAATAATATTTCCAACCAGAGCTGAAACCAGGTCACCAGGAATGACGCAGTCCAAACACTTGATCTGAATGACCTGGTTCGGGAACTCAATGATCTGGGATCTTTCGACGTCGTATTTTTCGTGTTCCGGGGGTAATACCTCCGGTCAAGTCACCCCAGAGAGAAACACTGTTCAAACACGGAAATAATATAAAGCTCTGATTTGCACTCCGAGTCACCGGGTAGAAATCCTGTTACCAGGTTAGTCCAGGTAGGAAGGGTAGAAACCTGGTCCGAAACTTTACCCGATTAATCCAGTTACAGCACTGCTTACAACAGTTGGCAACAAACGTAATGTACGAAATTGAATACTAGAATATAAAATTAACATGTAGAACCTAAAAGTTTAATAGCTTCTTTATTTATTTAAATCTGCATATTTTTTTCTGTAATGATACCATTAGATAGTAATCAAGAATTAATAGAATGTATCCAAAAATATACTTTAAAATTTCCAATCCGTTTCAACTAGGGAACGACGTATGGAACCCCTTCTGAAGTAATCAACTGTCCTTCTCAAGAGTGTAAAGTGCAGTATTTCTCTTTTTTACTGTAAATATTTTTATCCTACTTCAATATAATTTATTCTAGATGGTTAAACTATATTTTATTATTTCAAAAATACAGTAATTTGAATTAAAATTTAAAAAATAAAATGTTGTGTTCGCCAAGGTTTGGACTCACAAACCCGATTTTCTTTCTTTTTTTT
>JAGDQP010041409.1:0-12671 GCA_022664845.1 Lepisma saccharinum | reverse complement strand
TGCTTCAAATATATATATATATATATATATATATATATATATATATATATATTTGAAGCAGAATAGCCTGTCAGTTTCCGGTATGGATGGTACAGCAAACTCAGGAAGGAATCCATATAAAGGTAAACCAAAATATGTATTTTATCGGAAATGTATTTTGTGTTTGACATCTGTAATCTGGACTGCCAACAATGTAAATAAGATGTTTTCAAATTGTGAATTAGTTTTGGGCTGTTCTTTTACGAAAGATATACGAATACAAATATTGTGTCTATGCCCATAATCTCTTTGGAAAATGTCACATATTTAGTACTTAGCGAGATACTGTGTCTAAGATAGAATGGCAGTGTGCAAACTGGTACGTCTGGAATCATCAAGTATAGTATACCTGATACTTCACTCTGGAGTTACTAACATAACTTATATAAGCTAACCTAACGTAACTTGTGGTGTTGTGGGCTAGAGTATAGTTGTTACCGAGGCTAACCTAATCTATTCTACTGTTATAAATTGTGTTTATTTACGACTAACTTAATCTCAGATTACACTAATTTAACCTATTTGTAATACATGTTATAGAAAGAATCTAACCTATTCGAACGTAACGAATATCTGCATGCTGAATAATTTAACCTGAACTAACCTAATGGACAGAACTTAGTTTACGTGCAGTCTGTCATGGACTAAGGTGTGTATTATAATAGATCCTAAAGTGTGTAATTGTATACTGTCCCTTTACAGTATTGACCTGAAAAGAAAGTTACTATATCGTTGGAATCACATTGAAAGTGCATTATTGTAAATGACTCATTTAATATATTGCGTTTGCACTTCTCTTTTATTCATTGTTAGTTTTACTCTGGATACACGCGGTCACTCATTAGGAACTACGAAAGGCTAACAAACAAAGCAGTGAAGAGTTCTACTTGCAGTCGCTTATTGAAATTATTCATGCTAAATTTAGGTGGTCTTTAAAGTATCATCATGACGGAAAGAAGAAATCTCGAAGCTGAATTTAAGTTACTCAATAAATTTCAGCAATGGACCCTTTATTGAAACATGTATTCTTGAGTATGGTATATTACAGTATATCGAATCATAGAACTGCTAGGCTGGGAGTATTACATGTTGAATTTGAATGTATTTATGGTCGTCAGGCGTATCAGGCTCATGACAGGATAGGAGTAGCGGATGGAAAAACTAGCTGGCAGAGCCTTACTTGGCAACATCACATCAGTTGTCTTTAAAACTAAGAAATACCTTGAAAAACCTGTCAGGATGGTTGGCGAGATATTCGAAGCTTTGTGCTCAACCACTGCACCCATTACGTTACAAATCTGGACCACGAGGGTTGCACCCATTACTGTCTTAAAGGATGTTATGATCCTTGCATGGCATTGTCGAGAGTTCCAAATGTGAATAGTGGAGGTTGAGTTTTGAATCACCCTGTACTGGACACAATGAACTCAGTTGATTAAATGAGGAATGTTTCAGGGTGATAAGGAAACTTAAATATTATTTGCACATATTATGTTTAATTTTTGTGTGTATTTAAATGTGTTTCTTTTCTTCTAACCCCCCCCCCTCATTGCTTGCTGGCCAGCTAAATAACTAAACTAATCACACCCCATACAGAAAGCCCAAAATCTCTAACCTTATTTTCTTTCTTTTTTTTCTTTCTTCATTTATAATCATATATATTTATTCGTAATGTGATATCTGAAATTATTATGTTTAGTGATGTATGTATATGAATTTATTTAATCTTTTATTCATTTTATAGTATGTATTTAAAGCTGCAAAACTATTTCTCTATGGATACAACGTTAAGTATTTTGAGGCTCTTAAAAGTTCGTCTTTGCGTGGCTTTAGGAGTAGTTACCCTCTTTCCGGAATCTGTTTTGTTGCTTGGAAGGGAAAGGGGGGAATAGCAGAGTGCGTTGGTCGCATATAGTCACGTAGGTTTTTTGGGGTCAGTGAGGGAGGCAGATTTCAGAACGCGCCAAGATTTTGCTTTCTTCCTCTCGCGTCAGTGATTCAAACGAGAAGAGAGGAAGTCAGATGTTTTGAATAGCGGCCGTGATTGGCTGGATTTCTTGCTGCGCAGGAGAGAAGAGGGGGCTATGAGAGAAGCAAGCTGCTGAGGAGAGAGAACGTTGGAACGCTGAAGCGTATGGTTGTGGTAGAGTGAGGGCTTGTGGAAATGGCAGTGTCGTTGCAAATTTCATCCCTCGAAGAAAGAAAACATTGAAAATGGACAGGTAATAGTGTGTGGAGAAAGAGTCACCAAATGAGTAAGTTTCATGTTTGGTATTGCGAGTCCTGAGAAATTTTGGTGTAAGATTCTTTCGTCGTTTTTTTTATCAGCGTTGACCGTGTGCAGCACATAAATTGATTTAAAGAACGAGGTAGCTAGTAAGGTTTCAGAAATTTTGTGTTCGAACTTGGGACGTGTTTCTGGCATACTTCCGCGGAGTAAAGATAATGGAATAGGCCTAGGTTTAGATTGAGATTTCTAAGAGAGAGAGAAAGAGAAAGTAGAATATCATATTTCAGTTACTGTAATATTTCTTTTTTAACGCAGAGTGCTGGTACTCCTAAGAGAATACACTTCGTTGATCAGCGGTAGTAAAAGTATAGCAAAGTTCGTCGCTAAAGGAATATATGTGAATGAAATGCTGAAAATTGATGGTGTGGCCCCCCGCCAGATTCTTCCCCAAAGTTATATCTTTCCCTAAAAAAATTGATGACCAAACCCCCGGGAGAGTGGCTCAAAAGTTTTGGACATGTCTTCTCCCAATCTCTGTCTCTTTTAGATAGAAGCCCCCCTCCCCAGTCAGAGGTGTTCCTGAGTTCCCAAGTGGAGAGCGTCTCTATAGTCATCCATTCTATTTAGATTGGTAGAGAAAGCTTTTGTCTGATCTTATCAGGCAATAAATTCTGTTCAGGACGACTCACAATTATTTTTTTACAAGAATCTGGGGAACACACGTAAAAGGTTTTTTTTAATTGAGTGTTTCGTTAAGTTATATATATATATATATATGTGTGTGTGTGTGTGTGTGTGTGTGTGTGTGTGTGTGTGTGATAACAAATTGATATAGAGTACCAGCAAGGAACCCGTGTTGAATAGAAATCTCAACAGAAATAATTCAGTGAATTTTTTGTTTTGTGCCAGAAACTGGGAACTGCGGGAATGATATAGTTATTTAAACAGATAAAGTGATTCGTTTTATGTTGGTTACGGTTCCGTAAGTAGAAAGAAAGTACTGAGTCAAAATAATCATCGCCTAGCCTATAATCTAACCGTAATATAAAGTTCTGTTTCGCATTTCAATGTTTAGAGCAAAAGTCCATAGAGAAATCGTTCCTCCTCTATTGTACAAATTTCGTTCTCAAATAAAACGTTATATTATCCCTCACTAAGCTAATAGAGGTATTGTTATTTCAAATAGTAACGATTATTCCAGCCGGTAGAGTTTGCCATTGAAATCTGCGTAAATCTGATCAGGGAGTTTTCAAATTATTCAGTGTACATTCTATTTCTAATTATCTTTTTTTTCTTTTTGGCCGGATACGGCCTGGCGCCCGTTTAAAGTTCAATATATATCTCTAAGAAAGTAGTAGAAGCAAACCGTGGACATTGTGCCCTCCGTTAGGTCCCTGATTATCCGTGGCAATAGTGAAAGAGAATACTTTTTCGAATTATATGTGGATGGTTTTAAACGTTTCTTAGACTTGTGTAGTTTGAGAAGTTAAGTATAGAGTAAGCAGCGTCAAGAGACAATAACAAGGAAGAGCACTTGTAACATTGTTTATCACCTTTGTAAAATAATAAACATGTCTTAATATTAGATAACCGTAAAGTAAATTTTCATAGCAAATTTCTTGGTTTAGTACCTAACATTTGTTCTTTAGTCAAAATTCGTTCTTTGAAAGTCTTGTAATTTGTTTTATTTTAACATTATGTATTATTTTCGTTTTCATTGAGTTATTTATGCTTAATATAGACCCTATATCTTCAAACATAATTTTTACAGTAAAGTTTTTGGTATATTGCCAAAACTAGACTTCTGTACGTAAGTCAAAGGCCGGGAAAATGAAGTTCTTAGAAAAACTTACTGCAGTGTGACAATTCTAATAAAAAAGAATCTTCTAATAAAAAACTAAACAAAAGAAATCTGAATCGAGTTGCTTTCATTTTGAATCATATCAACAAATTTTGTTGACTACCTCAAACTGCTGCTGTGTGGAGAAGTATGCTTTCTGATATAACTGTATATTATTACTATTCAAATAAAATATTAAGTAGGAATATATTACAGAAATATCCTGAAGACATTTTTTAATATTTCTTTCAGCATTAGTGAATTTTTTTATAGAATTTTGTTCGAAAACGTTGTAATTCGAAAAAAGAACTCGAAAGAGAAATAATACTAAAACAATAGTATTATGCTTCTTTTCTCTCTGTATATAAACGACCTGCCTAAAAATATTCTAGCCAGCAAATATCACTTATATGCTGATGACGTTCAATGCTATATCTCGTCCGACCCATCGAGCATAGTTAGTTCACTCCAGTACTTAAAGTCAGATATTAGAAACATCTGTTCTTGGGCACGTGAAAATGGATTAGAAGTTAACCCATTGAAATCAAAATTCATTATGATCGGATCACGGAAGATACTTTCCTCCCTTAACACCGTAAACATCACTGGCCTCGATGTAAATGGCGTTATAGTTCCCTTAAGTGAAAGCGTAAACGACCTTGGTCTATATATAAATAAACACTTAACCTGGACAGAACATGTAAACAACCTTTGCAGAAAAACGTATGGCGCATTACATTCTCTTCGCCGCTTAAAAAATTTTCTTCCCGAATCCATCAAAGCCACCTTAGTGCAATCCCTTGTAATATCACAAGTGGATTACTGTGATGCTGCTTACATGGACCTTACTGAGGACCTAGCAAAACGCTTACAACGCATCCAGAATGCCTGTGTACGCTTCGTCTTTAACGCAAAGTACTTCGACCACTTATCACAATATTATAATAAATTGGGCTGGTTTGATCTTCGCACGAGACGCCGTCAACATGCTCTAAATTTACTTTATAAATTAGTCACAACGAAAAAACCGTCATACTTGTCATCCAGGTTCAAATTTCTCAGTGACACTCACTCTTTAAACACCCGCTCTAAAGAGAACACGGTACTCTCAGTGCCAAATCATAAATCAGAGTACTACTCAAAATCTTTCACTGTGTATACTACTAGAGCTTGGAACGAAATCCCTGCACACATCAGGGACTCAGGTTCTGTATTATCATTTAGACGAAAACTTAATTGCTTTTTATCCCAGTCACAATTTCCTCTGACTCACTATACACACGTATGTACAGATCAACACGAAACTATATTATATATCATTATTATTATTATTATTATTTACTCTCTAGTTAGCATTTTTTCTCTCTTTTAGTGAATACATTATGATTGTAATATTATATATTTCTTCATTTTTAATTGTAGTTGCTATAGTGTGAATTTTCGTATCCATTTTTTGTTTGTTTTGTAGTGTTTAATTATATAATATAAATTTGATGTAGAATGTTTAAATGGTTGAGTGGAAGAAAAGGTTATGCCTTAACTCCGCCATTCAAAATAAGAATAAATGAAATGAAATGAAAATGAAATTCCTAGCTGCGGCCAATGCCCGTGCCAACAAGGATAATTGAAACCAGAGCTGAGCCATGCTATGAAAAAAAGCAAGATTAACAGAGCTGGGATCATTCGTTCTAGTACGAAAAAAAAAACATTTCCCCAGAAATTTGTCGTCAAATCCTTATTGGCTGCACCCCTGATGCTATAACCATTTTAATATACCCGACAGTGGGGAATTCCGACGCGTCTAAGCATGTAACACTGTAGATTGTACAGTAGTCAACTCGGTACAGTGTTTAAACAATTTTGGAGACTTCTTAGTGTACTGAATCTCTGCGTTGATTTATGAGTTTCTGTGTTGTATTTGTGAATGACAAGAATCATATTTGTAAATTAAGTTGTCCAGGAAAACTTACTAAAATAACCCTGTTCTAATATAGAAGATTCGGTTCTGAAGTTTTTTCGGAACAAGTGTTGATCATGGAGTTCGAAGTCATTGCATATTATAAAGAATGAAGCTTTTGTGTGCACAGGTAGTTTCATTTCCTTTTGTCAATAGCTCAAACTCCAAGAATTAATATACTTATAATATACTTAGGCGTTTTGGTGCAATCCCAACATTTTGAAGTACTTCCAACACTTTCACCAATAATACATTTCTATACTTTCTTTTAAAAATTTATGTGTCTCCCTTCGTGGAAATTACAAAGGTGTCTCTCTTTATTTTTCACTCAATACATGGTTCGTAACTATTAATGAAAGACTTTGAAAGACCAAAGAAGCCATGGCTTCAGCTTTTGATGACGAGTATTTCTACAGATAGAAAAGCGTTTCATTTTCACTAATACACGATACAGCACAAATGAAGAAAAAGAAATTACGAATTTGAGAAGTCGTACTTAGGCTACCAAAAAAAAACTATGCTTAACAGATTCTTTGGAATTTAAACTAAGAAATATATTTGAAACTTCTGGAATTAACGCAGTAATAAAATCCTTGATAGTGAATAGGATCCTTCAGGTGCCCATTACGAAACTGCATTAACTATCAACATCACAACGTAATTTGAATAGATTCTAACAGTGTTTTTCCACCATTTGTTTGAAATTGAAATTTAATTTAATTTAAGGCCTTTAAGGAACTTTGGTTCAAGCTGGATGGTTGATGATGAGAAAATTGGTAGAGTGAAGAAAGTGGGAGGAAACGGGAAAACCCACGAACACTGTGTTTGTTAACCAGAAAGCCCACATGTCATGAACAAGGATCAAACCGACAACCGCAAACATCAGAGGTGGGCGTTCAACCATTGAACCACTGCAGTTATTCTACTAGTTAGAGGCCGTTAGTAAAGTGCATGAAGTTTATATATCCTAGAAACCATAGCGATGAAACTTCAGAAAATTTACCGATTTCTGCTGGCAGGTGATGTTGTTTTTTGAGCCAATCTTTCAAATGTAGAAGATCTTCCTGAATTCTATCTGGATTTTCTTTCCGTAATTTCATAAGATGTTGTTCCTCTTCTTCAGTGAACTTGAAAAACTCCATGTTGTGCGACTAGAAAGAAATTTAAAATGTCAAAACTTTTATGAAACGAAGTATAAAATATCTCAATCACGAACAATGCTTTGTCAGAGTTTTTAACATCTTTTAAATGTAGAACTTGAAACTAACAAATACAATTTATTTTAGAAACAAAATGCTTTGAAAGAGCAACACTGATCTACAACCAAAGGAAGCGACTAAAAATTACAAACCTTTCAGTTGTAAACGCAGTAATGCGAATTGGGGTTAGTGCCAAATGATCTTGAAGTTCAACTATCATAGGTAACTTTTCCGATTTTAGCTATAGAGCCACCCTTGGCATTAGGTACTTGACATTAGGTACCCTTGACATTAGGTACTTTGTCATTCTAGTGAAAGTTTCCAGGTGTTTGTAGAAGATTGATAGTTTCTTTCTAAGTTATTTCAAATTTTAGTAAGTTAGTTTTAAAAAACAGCTTTACTCAAGTTCTTTGTCTCTATTTAAGAATACCGGCTCCATATATATCAGCTTATTCTGTATTTTTGTAATATCGTATTTTTGTACCATCAGGAAAACTTACCTGGAACACTACCGTTAGTCAGGAAAATAATCTCCAGAAGACTCTACCACCAGTTGTTGAGTCCACCGCTGAAAGATATAACCGGTTTTGGAGACAAAGAACTGAGTCACTTTTCTTCGCACGTCTTCCTCACTTTGCAGTGTTTTCCTGGAAAGATGGTTTGGCAGGTAATGAAATACAGTAGTCTGTTGGTGCAAGATCTAGTGAAAACGCCGAGTGGGTGAGTTTCTCCCAGCCACATTCCTCGACCTTAGCACAGGTCCTTGCCATGTATGGGCGCAAGTTATCACCGTGGGTGAGCACACCCTTGTGATTAAGAAGAGCAGGACGTTCCTCCAACAATGCAGTCCGTAGGCGTTCAAGCTGCTGACAGTAGACATCTTCATTGATGATCTGGTTACGTGGCAAGAGCTCAAAATGGATTACACCACGGATATCCCACCAAACACTCAACATTACTTTGCAATGGTGAATATCCTGTTTTGGCAAAGTTCCTGCACCTCCCTTTAGGTACCCACTGCCGTTTGTGTGTAATGTTATGATAGAGGACCCACCTTTCATTGCCTGTCACCATCTATATATAGAAATGAGTAAAGGGACGCTCATTTCTCAAGAACCATACATAGGATGGAGAGGGTCAATGACTCATTCAATTACATATGGTCTGTAGATTATAGCAGAAATAATATATCAGGTCTAGGTCACCGCTGGGCTGAGCTAAGGGGATGTAAACTCTCCATAAGAAATACATGGGGAATGGGGTGACATTCTATCAATAATTGAAAACTAATAGTATTAGAGTTCATTCCATACTTTTCGGGGTCGCTGAGATAAATAGTGATAGTTTCAAAACTTTACATGCTCAAGTTCATCCCCCACCCCCAGGGTTGAGGTGGAAAGGGATGACATTTTAAAAATAATCGAAGACGACCTATGTAAGTGTCGAATTCATAGTTTTGGAGGTCGCTAAGTTTAACACTAACACTTTTGATGTCCTTAAGGTTCAAGTTAAGCCTCCACCCCACGGGGGATGGAAAGGCGTGACATTTTTAAAATAATCGAGTCGTTCCCGTAGGGAACCAAAATTACTGGTTCTGTCGAAAAATGGCTCAAGTCTGGGACGGGTGAGCAGGGAACTGCAGATGTAAACTCTCTGCTGCTCCTATTGAGGCATTAACACAAGGGGTACCCATTTTAAGTGTTTCGACATGCCTTAGGTCCTACAGATGACGATGAACGGTCGAATGGGTGACACGGAATTCGCTGGCCAGTTCTTCAACAGTTAGCATTGGATTTACCTCCACCGATATTTGCATGGCATCGTTGTCCAGCTGCACAGGCCTCCCTTCGCGTGGCTTATCGGTGAGGCTGGTGTCCCCAGACCAAAAGCTCTGGAAGAACCTCTGGCATTTTCGCACATCCACAGTACCCTGACCATATACGGCATTGATGTTTCTTGCCGCTGCGCTGGCCGGGTGTCCCTGGTGAAATTCATGCAGCATGACATATCGTATAGCACAACACAAGACACATGATAAAACACAAAACACACTTCCAAAACATAGAGTAGACCCTTCTCCTTCTATACACTGCTGCACAATCAAGTGACATATATGACTCAGCTATGTCACTTGCCGCCTACTTCACTATTCGCTCGTCATTGCAGCGGTCATCACACTTACATTATTGCTTAAGGAATAAGCTGATTGTAAAGAACTGTTGTAACAAGATAAGAGAATTTTCATTTCAAGTGCTGTTGATAATGATCATGAAAATTGTGACAATTTGAATTTGAATTTATTTATTGCCTTTAGGTATGTGTTGCTCAGGCCAGAGTAAGATCAGGTAAATAATTCGGGAAGGAGTCGTCACTAGCATTTGCCTAAGTCAAAGATATTATTTCAACATTTACCTTCTTTGACTAAGGAGAAACCCTTGTAAGCCACAATGCAGATTGTCGGCCGCTGGTTATGAATCTATGAAACTCCTGAATGCGAAGCGAATGGTCTACGGTTAAAATTGTGACATTGTATAGTGTTAAATCATGGTGGTTGATAGGTTAGCGTTCTTTCTTTCTGTGAGCGTGGTTACCTGTTCAATTCCCGCTGGGTCCATTGAGCGGCGTGGTTCGAAGTCACTTTATCAAAAACTGTACGTCATGTCCTTAGAAGCTCACCAGATCGCTTAAGAAATTAATAACCATTCATTCATACATTTCACCCAAATCGTGACTATCAAGATGTATACCTACAATACTAAAATAGTAATTATTGCATCACTACTATAGAAATTTTTATTTTTGTAGGGCGTTTACTTTAAGACCTAGTAGTTTTTATGTGGCCAAATACAGTTCTAGGAGAGTATACTTCATTTTGCCATCAAGATTTAAGAAGAAAACTAATTATGACTAATTATCACCAATTATCTTCATTGAAATGGGTGATTTCGATTTACTTCTGTATTTGAATTCTACATTGTTATTATTATTTATTTTCAAGATATAAACATCATGTTTCAAAGTTTTCTTCTAGGTTTCATCAAATGCCTTATGATATATCTACAAACTCTGTAACACCCAAATAAAACTTTAATCATTACGTGTAATTTTATCTCCCTTGCTTGTCCCTGAATAGAACGGAATATTCTCAAAGCTGTAATTGCTATCTGTTTCATGCGTCGTTTATATCCTAAATTCATTCATAAAAGCACTAAAGCGCAACTATTCCTTTCAGCTGGAATCCAGCAGAACACAGCTATTTGAACATTTCTTTAGAATGCCCACTATTCCAGTAAAATTTAATTTAACTCCCAATAGTCGATAAATATTTATGTAACAATGGACACATGAAACGGATATTCTTCAAGAATATAATGCTTGATACCATGAAGGATTACATATATATTCCTTAACATAAACTATGTGATCGAAAGTATACACACATGCCGCAAAATGTGTGTTTCTATCGTAGAGAGAGCGACACAGTATTCTGTCATCATCATCATCATATTAAGCATTTTTCTATCCACTGCTGGATGAAGTCCTCCCCCTTTTCCTTCCACATATCTCGGTCTGCTGATATCCTCATCCATGTAGCTCCTGAAAAACGCTTGATTTCATCTACCCATCTTACATTTGGACGTCGTCTCGGTCGTTTCTTTTCTATAGGAATCCACTCTATTACATTTGTCGTCCAACTTCTATCTGTCCGCCTAGATAGCTGATCGGCCCATCTCCACTTAATCTTCTTTCCAATCTTGATCACATCCTCTACCTTTGTTTGTGCGCAAATCCATTCATTTTCCTTCCTGTCCATCCTGGTTATTTCTAGCATTTCTGGTTATTCCTAGTATCCATTGCTCTTTGTGTGACTTTCAATCTTTGAGTCGTTTGCGCATTCAATGTCCAAGTTTCTCAGCCGTACATCATCACGGGTAAGACACATTGATTATAAACTCTACACTTCACACACATTGGTAGTTTGCTTTTGATAATGAAGTGTAGTCTTCCAAACGAACATAACGCTGTATTGGCAATATTATTGCCGGCACACATGAGTGACATGGCCACCGAACTCAGTAGTCACTAGGCAGCACTGTCAGCGGACAGCGCGATGCAGCAGAATATAACGGGCCGAGGATTCATCGACGTCCAACATGGTCACGTGATTGAGTGGCGTGTGTGAAGTTGGCCCCCCAAATGTTTGGGCCAGCCGAGATTTTTTTTGGGCCAGTTAGAACTCAATTTGGGCTGGTTGGGCTAGCCACTTTCAGCTTTTGGGCTAGTCAAATAAACGAGATAGAGGTGTCCAAAGTTTGGGGGGCTAACTTCACGCTAGCCCCCCCAATGTTTGGGCCAGCCGAGATTTTCTTTGGGCCAGTTAGAACTCAATTTGGGCTGGTTGGGCTAGCAACTTTCAGCTTTTGGGCTAGTCAAATAAACGAGATAGGGGTGTCCAAAGTGTCGAAAACGTGGAAACGCCATTTTAACGATACGCCACTGAAACATGGGCCAGCCGAGATTTTCTTTGGGCCTGTTAGAACTCAATTTGGACTGGTTGGGCTAGTCACTTTCAGCTTTTGGGCTGGTCAAATAAAGGAGATATAGGTGTCCAAAGTTTGGGAGGCCAACTTCACGCTAGCCCCCCAAATGTTTGGGCCAGCCGAGATTTTCTTTGGGCCAGTTAGAACTCAATTTGGGCTGGTTGGGCTAGCAACTTTTAGCTTTTGGGCTAATCAAATAAAGGAGATAGGGGTGTCCAAAGTGTCCAAAACTTGGAAACGCCATTTTAACGATACGCCACTGAAACATGGGTCAGCTGAGAGTTTCTTTGGGCCTGTTAGAACTCAATTTGGGCTGGTTGGGCTAGTCACTTTCAGCTTGTGGTCTAGCCAAATAAAAGAGATAGAGGTGTCCAAAGTTTGGGGGGCCAACTTCACGCTAGCCCCCCAAATGTTTGGGCCAGCCGAGATTTTCTTTGGGCCAGTTAGAACTCAATTTGGGCTGGTTGGGCTAGCCACTTTCAGCTTTTGGGCTAGTCAAATAAAGGAGATAGAGGTGTCCAAAATTTGGGGGCTAACTTCAGGCTAGCCCCCCAAATGTTTGGGCCAGCCGAGATTTTCTTTGGGCCAGTTAGAACTCAATTTGGGCTGGTTGGGCTAGTCACTTTCAGCTTGTGGTCTAGTCAAATAAAAGAGATAGAGGTGTCCAAAGTTTGGGGGGCTAACTTCACGCTAGCCCCCCCAATGTTAGGGCCAGCCGAGATTTTCTTTGGGCCAGTTAGAACTCAATTTGGGCTGGTTGGGCTAGCAACTTTCAGCTTTTGGGCTAGTCAAATAAAGGAGATAGGGGTGTCCAAAGTGTCGTAAACGTGGAAACGCCATTTTAACGATACGCCACTGAAACATG